>LUCM01003811.1:61805-91985 GCA_008360955.1 Fasciolopsis buskii
GAAGAGTTGAACATCTGATCGATGCAACCCCGACCTGGACGAAATCCGGCCTTGTTTTTTTCACGAATGTTACTCTTGCAAACTGGTGTCAAATGGTGCAGCATTATGGCTTAGATGTTAGCAAGTATTGGAATTAAACTAATGTCACGATGATATCTACAATCAGTGAGTGTGTGTCCTAATGGAAAATGAGTGCAATCAGTGACTCACTTGACGGTAACGAAATACGCTTCTCGTTCCAAATATCACGACGCATGGAGGCAGGAGCAATTGACAGGGTTCCTCCACCCAGTCTGAGAAGAACTGGGGAAGTTCGGTGGGACCGGCTGCCTTCCCCTCTTCAGAAGTCGATTATTCGACTCTACCTCCAGTTCCGTTGGGGAGACGACAGCCACCTCCCAGTGATTCGTAGCCAATGACGTCGGCCTAAGTACGTTAGCGTGCGGCCAGCTAAACTGGTTCTTAAAGTGGTCAGCCCAACGGTCCACCCTTTGTTGTCTACCATGGATGTCATACACGACTTCACTGACCGAAGGTTGTCGCCCACTCGTATCGCGTATAAGGTTAAACAATGTTCGACTGTTAACTGAAGCGACTGCTGATTCCGATTTTTCGGCTACCTTAACCCACCAGTTTTCACGGTCACTCTTAAGGCTTACCATCAGTTGACGCATCTTATTTAGTGAGCTGGCGTTTTTGCTGCATTAGGCCCAATGACCCTCGCGTGTAACGGATTTATCGGGCGATCATGCTCATACTCTTCTCTCTTCCCAAATATTTCCATTCTTTTCCACATTGGTTCACGGGACCGTAGGTTGTTAAATCGTTGACCAACTTTCCACTCCTTAATCATTTTATCTTCTCAAGACATGTTGGTGATATAGTTCAGTCAACTGGGACTGTTTTCAGCGCTTCTCAGGTTCATATCCTTGGGATGATTTTTTTCACTTCGGCCCTTCGCGTATCCGTTTTCAATTCCATCGATATTATTATTCAGCATATGATTATTTTTACTCCACAATTTTCCAAACTAGGCAAACGCGAATTCGTTGGATGGTTTAATCATCTACCCGATCATGTTGTACGCATGAAGCGCTCAGCATTTTGCCACTAGCGCTGGTCGCCCCCTCCTGCCTGCCACCACCAGTCAGTGTATATAAACTCGGAACAAGTGTTCGTAAACTATCCAGGTAGATAAACGGTATTACAATGCCGAATGCCTACTTTCATCCGACACCGGTTGTCGGAAATTTCGGTACCCTTACTGAGGCAGTCTGTCATATTATTTCTCCCATGGTGTTTGTGAGCCATACGAGAAAGTTGAGGTTTTCGCCTCGAAATTTGTCTCTATTCCCATCTTGATTACTCACTATGCAGCTCCGGTTTCTTCCTCTTTTTCTACCTCGCGTTACCATCAAGAGTGTCTAGCAATTTTTGCGTTTTCTGAACATTTGCAAAGCATTTGATTTGGACGGCAAATCACCTATTGCCCTTAAAACGTGTGCCCTTTGGTTGGATCTTCTTATGTGCCGCTTCTTTTGTCCCTCTCTAGAGCTTTCTACCTTTCCGATCCCTTGGAGACACGTTGTTCGTAAATTCGAACATCCTCTTGGTTCGAACAACTATCGTCCAGTTTGTCTCTTGCCCGTTATTTCGAAAGTATTTGGAATTGTTAGTCGTGACCAGTTGCGTTTGTTTGTTGATCGCGAAGGACTGTTGAGACGAGGATCTTCCGGCTCAGCTATTCAAGTTAGGCTTTTCCCTGGCTTTCATGTTGTGGGCATTAAATTTCCTCAGCAAACCAAACATCTCCGTCTGAGTTGGTGGAGTTCTTTCCCGACCATTGTTTCGCAAATCCTCATGATCCTCGAAGTTCACTACTTTTGTCCACTCTGTCCTTTTTATTTATTAGTGATCTATCTACTACCAATAACCTAGTCCATTTTTTATCCAGTGACTCCAGTCTCCATCGTTCTATTTCTTACCGCACTCTTTGTTATGCAAACTCCAATGTCGATGGTGATCATTGTGTCGCGGTTGCCTTTTTGAAACTCCACTTCTGACCATCTCTTCTGCGGCTCCGCGAGTCTCGCTGCATTTCGTGCTTACAAATCCTTTCTTCTTTCATCCTTTTTGGAACATCATTGGTTGCCTTGACATTTACTTTGGACTCAGCTAATCGGCACTCCAGACACTTTGTTACTCGTCTCGATCTATCCATTAGTTCTTCATCACACTACTCCTCCTTCACATTCAGATTTGCTTGTGGCGCATCTTGCCAAGTTGGTTTTTCTGCCCCGCAATGCACGCTTTTTCCCTTCAGCTAATTTTCTATTGTACAGTTATTGAGAATGCTTAGCGCGTTAACTTGACAACCCGCTGCTTTCGTTAATGAATAAACGAAGCAATGATGACACCTATCCGTCAAGTTTGTTCGCTATGACGTAAAATAACGGAATAGCAAGCTCTATGGATAAGTGAACGTTTTTCATCGTGGTAACGGATATACTTCGCAAGTTTTAAGAAAATAGGACCCACAAGAATATGACAGCTCATACTTGTTACCTTCACCCACGTTCGATTATTATTAAATTCTATCTCTTGACCATAGATTTTATCCCATACATTGTGTGGAGCTATAAAAACAAGTGAAAACTGAAACAACTCGCAGATACCGTCCTATGAACCAAGCGGACGATGAGCTCGACAGAACGTACAAATTACAGATGATGAAATGTCCAGTTTTCAGTCTTCTAAGTAAATCAATATGTATCATTTCTTACATATCCGGCGATACATAGATAGCCTATGTGAAGCGATGCAAACATAGCTTATTTATTGACATCGAATCAGAGAAAACTTGCACGCAGGATTAGTGGTTATACAGAACCCGCTTCCTGTGATAAACAGTTAATTAGCTTGAGCCTGTAGCAGCTCAGGGAATGGGGTCTCTGTTTGAAGAAAGTCAGACGTATAGATGCGTGTGAACTTGTATATAATTGTTTTACTTTGTCAGTGAAAACCTTGATTGGAATAGTCTCGATGTAATTTGGCATTTCTCAATATATGACCAAAGCACAAACAGGTAAATTAGGAAAGCGCAACAATTGCCACTCTACTGGTTAACACTGAACAGCCAACGAGATTTCAGTTTGTGAAAAACGAATAGCTTGCTGATGGTCTACAACAAGATAATGACTGATTAACATCCGATGACACGTAAATATGCCTTTGGATGGATGCAAGCATGTGATACGTCGGTGTGGCATGCAGTTTTTGTTTGGCTGATATCCAACTTCCGCTTGTGTTGATTCAATCATTGCGCTTTCTTTTTTTTTGCTCGCCTGTGGAAGGTGATGTTAGTAGAAGCAAAACCAAAGTGCATCAATGTGAAGTCAAATAACAGTTTTGCTTGCGAATCTGGCTAGCGTGAAGCTAGGAGAACACTTTATGCTTCATTTTGGGTCATGGTCTCTTTAAATCCCAACTATGATGATATCTCCGTCAGTCAAACTAGGTTTCCGAATCATCTACACCGTCTCACGTCTCAGAGTCACTGGTGATCATGATCGGTGATTTTATGGAAGGCAAGTGATACAAATGGTGACGGAGTGTATCCTGCTGATAAGCACTCTCCCAGCACACCCATCAGCCGGTCGCCCGGGATGAAAAAATGTACAGAGAACTTAGGTAAAGTAGGTTTCTCACGCCTTCGTGGTTTGGGTCCGAAGGACTCGTCAACTAGCTGGCTGAAGACACTTTAGGATATGGCAGTTAACCGTGAACAGTGGCGATCGTGTTGTTATTTTCTATCGAATCAGAATGATTGTAAGAAATAGAGTGTTTGTACAGTTAGACTGTGTTCCGTGTTTTGCAGCAGCACTGTTATATTTTCCCGCCTGTGTTGGTTCACTCCCTGTTCCATATGGATATTCACTCTTTTTATAGAAATGTGTAATTCTGGGGAAAGCCAGCTGTCAGTGAGGCTTGCCTAGTTGTTTAACGCTGAACGATGATGATGCTGATGATAATGGTCGGTCGATCATAGTTAATGATTTTGATAACGTGCAAAAATTCCACTGCATCACCTAAAGGCCGATCTGCAAATTCGTGCCTCGAAAGATTTTGACGTGAGCTTATGCTAATTTTCTGTGATTTTTATTTGGAGAATTATTCAGTGCTGCGAAGGGAGGTTGCGAACAAATAGTTGGATTCAGATGTTTGGCGGTCGATGGAATAAACATTTTATCCCCTCCAAAATGGCGACATAGGTTTGGAGTGACCGCTACGAGTATATCCCTAAATGCTTTTCGCCTTTGCAGATGTGTTTCGACTGCCATTTTTGCCCATCTCGCTTGCTTTTTGTAGAACAAAGCCTTGAAGACTATTCAGATCGCTCTCCTCGGGACGGAAAATTGTACAAACAGTTCGGGAGAAGGCGAAGTACGACAAGAAGTCAATGTCGATTGTCTCCGGCTTTTTGAAGATTTCTTAAACAGTCGAATTTTACCGGTATTCGATCGTCTCCCACTGCGCAATATTCAAGTTCCGAGCGCGGATGAATTGCCGGATTTCGAACGCGATTGGGACCACGCAGTTCAACTGGCCAAGTTGGTAAGTTTCATTTGTCCTTCGTCGGCTTCCGCTTTCTCGACGAATTTCATGCATGCAGATGCGGTTAAGAGACGTTGGTAGCTTATTGGAGCGACGTTTTACAAGTATTTCTATTCGTATCTGGTTTTTTTTTCAATCAACTAAACTGCACTAGTTAACGATTCAGGGTTATTCATGATGTCAGTGGTGCGCTCATTTGCCAGTGGAGACTTTCTCGAGAATCCTTAAGCAATGATTCCGTTACTGAGATGAACCAGTGTGAAATATTTGAATCACGCCTCATCCCTCCAGGAAAATTAAATCGACCGGATAAAATTTTATCTGGAATGATGTTGTTTTTCAAGTACATTTGAAGGTTTTCTTCATTTCACATGGTATTGTGCACAAACTGACTGTTTTGTACACGATCGACATTCAAACTTTCGGCGGATGGTGTAAAATACTGAAAACTGAATGGAGTTAAGATGCGAAGAAGAGTGACTCTATGACGGCTCATTTGAGAACAGACACTTGGGAAGAGTGATTGACCATATGTAAATATGGAAATTTGAGAGAGAGGTCTTTTCTGTGGGTGCAGGCAACCTTTCCCAAGGAAATTTTTGATTTATTGGATCATATTTTTTTCAACCCACTCCGTTCCTCAATCAAATCTTGTACCTTAAAGTAATCCGTCGTATTGGAGATGGTCTGAAAAAACGGCTTCGGAATAGACAGAACTTAGCGCTTGCAATGGTTAGAATGGATCAGTTGCCTGAAGAACCAACAATTACTTAATGTGTACTCATTGGAATGGTCTGTACAGAATCAGAAAATACGGAACTGTTGTGCATATGTTTCGTGTGGTGTATCACGATCTACCTATCAACAATGTCTACTTACCGGGCTTCAATCCTGGCAGTAGGATAGTGAAGAATTGTACTGGACGGACAGCAGTCGATAGTAATGTTAGTGACCTTTTTCTGTTTATCTGGTTCATTACGGTGTCAATGTACTGCAGTTCTGAAAAACCTGTCCCATTATCGAGCAAATCTCGGCCTCTGACTCTGGAGTGTTCATTTAATTCTCTTCGTTATAACTCAAATCCCGTCCCGTTCATTCGGGCCAAAACGATCAAGTACTCTGGGACCGGATGTGTATTAGTCTGAATCACTGCACTTATTTAAGCTGACTATAATTTTTTGATATATCCCGTCCCCGAGAATCCCTCTGGTTCCAGAGAGTAATTGGGCAATAACTCAATTCTGGCAACCTATTGGAGTTCCTTAGTTTCCATGTAATATGTGGTTTTTCACTCAATATCCTGCCAACGCTCCAACTTGTCGTTGATTCCATACAGCTTGTCGTGTGAGGCTTGTTAACCAAAGTCGTCTGGTTTTTTTACTGACTCAGGGTGTTCGCTTACAAGACCTGAAGCAATTCGAAGGGAACATTTAGGGTATTGGTAGGCTCCTGTAGGATTCTAATCGTAAACACTTAGGCCCAAAATCGGCGAACGCACCTGTTTGACTTACGCAGTCGGTCCTTCAATGACTAATGAACATTGTTTGGTTCACAGTAATTCATCGTCGGATCATTATATGTGCACTCATTCCTACGAGCACACTCGTATGCATGCGCGCACCTACGTTGCCACTGACAAACATGCCATCCCGTGGCTGTGCTTTTTGTTCTACATTATCTGGTCAATGATCTACTGAGGTCAGTATGAATTATCCGATCAGTCTGCTTTTACGAAATTATTTTTGGACAGCATTTGTCTGTCTCGGTCGATTCGGGGTCACGTGCACAAATCACTTATCGGTCGTACTGTGCGCCCACTTGACTTTCTGTTTGATTGGCTTGTTTTCCATATGTTGATCCCAGCCTCCGTGGCTGGTAATGTCTACGTTTACGAAATATTTGTTCACTGGATGCATCACTATCATCCGGTTAGACGGTCCGTTTTTCGGTTCGCATCACGTGCTGTAACGTATGTGGCACGTAACAACCATTTTTTAACCACTTGGAGCGTTATTTGTTCTACCCGCTTACTTTATTCCTCATTGTATGTTTCGTGTTTTGCCTGTAGAACCGGTTCAAATGGACCTAGCACTGGCGGCTTTTCGGATCTCTGTAGGGCCAGTCTAATGCTGCGTACAATCTGCGTGCACGTAACTTAGGGAATTCAGCACAGATTGTAATAGATGGGAAATATTGACGGAGACGCACGGGGACTTCTGGTCCATATATGGGATTTTAGAAAAAGTGAAGTTAGCTCTGCAGCTGTAGATTTTATTCCTGATTCACTAAACGACGGATATGAGTAGAATCGTCGGTAACGAGATCAGAGGAAGAAAAGATGATGCGGAGGTTGGAAAATTGTGATCAATTCACACGAATTCTTTGCAAAATTCAGTTCTAAGGCAGGATATTAGGATTTTTCACGGATAACAAGCCAATTGAATATTCTTAATCCCAAAGAAACAGTAATGGATAGGAAATATGGCACAACATAGTCGTAATAAGTAAATCTGGTAAAAAGGATCTTTCAACGACTCCTGATGAATAGGCTTTAGGTTGTTCCAAGTAGGGTAGAGGTTAAGAGCCATAAGGCACTGGTTCTTCGGAAGGCAAGCAATCTGACAGCAAGATAGTTATTTGCCGTTGGTATAATGGCCATAGTTTCGGGTAACCTTTGCAATTAACATGTATCACTTTTTGTTCTCGTATGAATCATTGGCAGCGTAGGAAAGTCGAACATGAACGGGATTATCGGAATTATCTTCTTAGAATCAAGAACAGAAACAGTCCCGAACGGAGACTCTTTATATCCTTGAAAGTGGAGAATTTGTGCAGACACGTGGCAAACGCCGTTACGTCAGGAATAGATGGAGAAGGAAACATAGGTGCGGAAGCAATAACGATCGGTAATTGGATCTAATCAGAACTTACGGTAGTGACGTAGTGGAAGAGCAGAACGACGACGAAATTGTCAGTACTTTAGTTCAGTTGACCAAATATACCTTTCTGTATATGGCCGAATTCTCAATAACTCTATTTCTTCTCGTCACGTTTCCTGATATCCCTGTTTCTAGTTCTCCTCTGCCTGCGATAAAGAACTACCTCAATTGGAAAGATTGGCTGACTTGGCCGAGCATCTGAGAGATCAGCTACGAGATACGTTCATTCCCCAATGGGAGGCGCGGTCGCAGCAAATTGACCATGCACTCCGTTTACTGGTTCATGAGTTTTCGCTGCGATTCGAACAAATTGAACGGCAATGGCTGATCGAGTATCAGCAACTACAACAACGAAAATAGTCGAATTGCGTGCATTTGGTTTTTGATATTTTTCTATGCCTCTTGTTTATCACAATATATTTTTGTTGTTTCTTGCCTCTGAAATTGTTGTTTCTCTTGGGTGATAAAATGTCAATCTTTGACAACAGCAGTTCGGCACGTCCACTTGTTCTTATTGGTTTAATACTCATCGGGGGATTCGCACTCACGATGATTACAGGCCAGAGCCGAATGTAGCAGATACCCTCGAAGCAGAAACCGGAGCCGGTTTAGCTGTCCAAACAATTGTTAGTAGTTGGAGTTAATGAGTTCCTACTGTATTTCCTCTGTAGATTTGTTGAGCGGTTCTGTTGACAAGTGCCAAGCGAAATACGGACAAAATTTTATGATGGGCACATCTGATCAGAAAGTGAGCGCCATCTGCATACTAAATGCGGCCGTCGCTATCGTTACATTGGCCTTTTAAATGGGAAGCAAACGCTCGCATGGTTTACGTTGTTCCTATAGGTTTGATTTGTGAAACTGACTATGGTCGGTAATGATTAGTGAATGGCCAAAAATTAGAAACCAAACACGCTCGGTACACTCAGTTTGCAGCACGTAAAAGTTTATTTTCATGATAATTGTCCCTGGCGTTTATGTGCATGGTGTTGGGTCCCAAAAAGGGCCGAGTGCAACTGGACTTTGTTGAATAGTTGCTCATTCAATACAACAAACAGCTTTCCTACAGATGACTACATGTGGAGAGACCTAAAGGAATGATACTGAATAGATTTTCCCCGTTAGAATCTCTATCCATCCTTCGATGAAGATATCCTAGATCTAAGCGGACTGTTGTTTCCATTTCGTTCTTTCAAGACGATCAGCGCGGCTTTTTGGATTTGTCAACCCATTCCAACAATTTTAACTCGCTAACTGGTCTGTCTGCGCTGTAATTGGGGTTTATTTGCTAGCACCCATACAGCGAAAAGAGACAAATTTCTGACTGTTGTGCACTGAAACTGAGTTCAGACTTATCAAGGTTGTGCATTCTTGGTGATCGCACACGAAATTCTCCTATTTGAGCATAGGCTTTTGTTTTGCATGCGTATGTGATCTGGGAAAAATATAGTGATTTAAGCAATCACTTAA
Organism: Fasciolopsis buskii; assembly: GCA_008360955.1. NCBI lineage: Eukaryota > Metazoa > Platyhelminthes > Trematoda > Plagiorchiida > Fasciolidae > Fasciolopsis > Fasciolopsis buskii. The sequence goes on from LUCM01003811.1 coordinate 70,829, forward strand.
GAAGTTCTAAAATAGATCAACACCGTGGACCCCACGTCAGAGCAGCCAACTGATCACCAGACATCAAGGCAAACTTCTGTTGAGGTAAATTGTAGATATGAGCCTAATGCATTCCACCAATTCTACTACAGCATACCAACCTCACATTCGGGCTTCGTCACTATCATCGATATTTTCACTTGCAAATATCTCAAACAAATACTTTCTGTGAGCCAAGACTGGTTTGTCCAATGCAAAGCAATGACTTTTATGCTTCTAAATTTCCACCAGTCGAGGTACTCAAACGGGACTTGGAGCCGATTTAAAGGCTGTCATGTGGTCCCCCAGCCTCTCCTTTGGGCCTTGCCCTCTGGATAGAACGAAGTGTAATAAAACTTGATTGGACTGTGGCGATGGTCTCATGGATCTGAATGACTATTTGGTATCGAATAGGCTTGTTGGTCGGCTTAAAACTATTTCCCTGCCTAATTCGATGCCGATACATGAGGTGTGAGTAAGCTTCTGGGTACGGCAAAAACCTCCGAGTATCATCCAACAGGCAATTATATGGACTTGAATTGTTTGATGGAAAATTTAGGGCACGGTGAAGCGGCTCAGCCAAGATCTTAATCGAAATTTCTGAAGGATTCCAAACATCAGGCGATTAAGATTTGGAAGCAGAAATAGCCCGTCCCATCGCGAGAAAATTTACACGGGAACAGTGTGCAGACACACTGTCGTGGTGCAACGGGGTCTTTCGGATGGTGCCTGGTTGCGGCGTACAGCGTTAACTACATTAGTGTCCGATGCTGTTAAATTGGTAAGTTTGCAGTTTGATCATTGTTGACTGTGACAACAGTCTCCACTCGACTGAACATAATGCACCGGCGCATCCCACCAACAGCGGATTTTTGATCCATCTCTGAATCGAAACTGCAGATGACTTGTTATTGCCGACGATATTCCGAACACTATTGGAATGTTCACCATCGAACTTTGCAAGCATGCAACGACATAAAATCATTCGGGCTACTTTCTGGTTTTTGCTAATTGAATGGCGGTAACCAGCACGCGCCAGTCTCTCTCATACTGGGTTGCGCGAACAGATTCTAATGAAATCTCGATGACGTTCTCCAGCAGCCACAGTCACTCCCCTATCGTTCATCACCATTCAGTGTTCTCGATGGCGCCCTCTATCGGTTGACCACACCAGTCACTCTAAAATGCAGAAAATCATTCTAACTATTTAGATGATGTCTGTGAACAAATTTGAAGTCGAGCTAAGGACGCTAGCAGAGTGTTAGTGGTGAAATGCCCAAGTTCCCTGCTGGAATGTGGTTTAATGAATGAGTAAAGTATTATGAGAAAAATTAAAACCTATATTGACGGAAATTTGTCAGCTCCTTTAACAATCGTAAGAAAGTGGTAAATGGGAAGGGAGTAAATTCAATAGGGGGGGGCACAGTTTCCACGGTTTCCGAAGTCAAACGAAAACAGACTCACAAGCTGTGTGAGAGGAGAGAAAAATCTTTAAAGGAGATTGGCATAATTGGACCCTTTCTTTTGAAAGACAAAAACAGATCGAGGGAATGAGGCGCTTTACATTTGTAAGATGACCTGGAAGGAACCAGTGAGCAGTCACGTGACTTTTGTTATATCGCATTCTAGCCACGGATCAATCAAGTAGATGGGATACAAGGAGCATGGAGCACAGCCCGAGGAAGGCCAGACCAACTTGGATAAGAGATTCTCTGAAATGCAAAAGGGGAGAAATGTAAGCCAAGAATGAAGTTTAGTTCTGACATAGAGAATCAAATACACAGTATCCGAGCGGAAAAAGGGATCATGGCAGATATAATAGGTTTTTCTGCCCTTGTTAAAACGTAATGTTCTCAAAAGTGTTATCTTAAAGGATCCGGCAGTTGTTTTCTTATTCTTCAATAATGAATTATCTCTCGTGGCAAAAGGATCGCTATTGCAAATCGAGATTAATTTCAAGTTTACCAGGGTCATCAAAGTACGCTTTCCTATGGGGTCGAAAACAGCGACCCCTACAATCATTAACTTTATTCCACATGAAATTTCCGAATAACGTATTGCCCGTTGAATATGGGTTGTAGCCATTCAGTCACACACTGCGCCATTTTTCATATGCGAAACGAGCGTTATCTTGTTAGCATTTTGCAAATTCAGTCAATCATTGTTTGACTGGATCTTTCCTGGATAGTATCACCGTTGCATCATGCGAATGCGTCATCCAGCAACGCCAGCTGACCTCCCGGACTCGAATTCGGAACGCCTAAGAGGGTTTTGTCCGAAACGAACGCAGCCGTATAAGGGTAACCATTTATTCAGAGTCGGCGGCGAATCACACGGATCAACTTGCGTGCGTTCAATTTCTTTAGTGGATAAACAAGGGTTGATTTTACCGCCAAACGCTTATGGATTTTCGTGTGAATGCGTTCTTTGGTGCCACTGAATATTGTCCACTGGAGACTAAATGATCACAAGCATGGAAATAATTGGTGATCAATTACCATTGACAGTATACGAATTATCAAATGACTCACAATGTAGCATGAACAACCGCCACACAGAGAATCAAGGAAACACTGTATGGATGGTTGGTTTTTCGTGAGGACTTCTCAGCCGTGTACATCAATCACGCGCAAGCCGAAGACGAATGATTGTGAGTAGGAAATCTTAGTCGTTAGACCGTCCGATTTCGTTCTCCACAGTTTACTAAACATCAGCACTGTCGGATACTCAGTTCTGAAAGCCTCGGATCGTTATATCCTAAATTAGGATGACGTCCCAATTGGAGGCAGCTACATCGCCAAGAGTCTGCGGAAGTTCGCTAACAAGTTGACATGAACGGTTGGACTCGATGTTTTTCTAGCATTTCGTTCCCGACAACACTATCTCAATGTCCGTAGCCAGTTGACATAACTCCATATCAACGGTCGTTCGGTTTTCATTCAAAGATTTTGCCGCACTGCATTCTGAAAGGTTTACTGCCCGATGCTTGTCACGGTCGGAAAAGACTTTATCTTTGTGTCAGATATATGGTAATTGCACAAGATTTGATTCTACTGCCTAATACAAAACCTAACACTTGACACAACAGATCGGATCAAACAACGGTCTCATGTACATCTTTTTTCATTGTCTGATATCAAACCGACGCTTGTTTCAATTTGGACATGGTGTAACCTGATCTGTATTGTTTGCTCGTGACGATCAGCAGAGATCTGTATCGTTCCAGTGGCCAGGGCTATCAATCACTCTGAGAGATTACCCGCAGTTCGCTCAAAGAAAACCTCCAAAACGCTTCTGTCACCGTCTATACGCACAGTAAAACGCAGTTAGACTGGGCAGTACTCAGGCACAGGTGGGGGCGCATGCAACACATCACGTCCCACAGTTACTCCAATGTTAGTGTCAAATGGTTTTGATGTAAGTCCGAAGCAGAGTAAAAAACCCAGCATCGTTATCGTTCAGCTTTAAACGACTGACCGCTTCCTGATTTGAAAGAAAACGACCACTGTTCATGGTTCGTTCCCATATCTCTCAGTGTCTCTAGCCCGGTGCTTCAGGGATCACTCGGACCCTAATCACAATGAAATAAGACACCTACTTTACCTAAGTTTGCTGCCATGTCATCCGCTAACCTCTGAGTGGATTCTTTCGCTCAGTTGGACGAACTAAAGATTGGAATTTACGGTAGACGAGCATTCGCCATACCCGGCATGTTACTCAACCAACGAGAATAAAACTGGCATGGAAGATATCTGAAGCAGAGATCGGATGTTTACTATTTTACTGACGATTTAAATGCATGCGTCGTTGGAAGATGACTGATCTATGTCCCTTGCCTATCGAGATGATCGTCTGCAAACTGTGCTTTGCTGGCACCTTGTATCCACTGTTGAAAATTGGTTACGACTTTGCTTAGCCGTTTGGTTTGCTCGACAAACCTGGGCTGTACGTTTTTAATTGTGGTTTATCCTCCATGTGATTCTACAGATTGGAACAGTTCACATACAAACCGATTCATACGCTCAGAATTCTGCTTATCCACGCCCGTTCGGAGGGTAACACCATAAACTATTTTTCGCATCTCTATATTACTGATAACTATCTTGAACACCTTCTTACAAGTAAATCCCCGAAACGCCCGGTGACGTCATCCTGTTTTCCGGAGCATATTCACCGATGATTCACATTATCCACTGGGGTCGACTTACCGACTAGCTATGAGCTGCCATATGAAAGTGGTAGCAGAGATATTCGATCTATTCATGCGTCACATAGGCACAATTTACTTACTTGGTCGAGTTAGATTTCAAAAGGTCCGGTACAAGGGAGACGAGAGCAATGTACAAAAATCCACCCGCAGTGAACGGGAGAATACATCTGATAGACAATCCTAAAAACGGGGATCGAATGATGAACGAACACTGTTATGGTCGGTACATACACACAGACGGGCCTGGAAAATTTAAATCTAAGGAAATATCACATAGATAGATTAAAAAAGCTACTAGAAAAAATTAGTTTGTATACTTTGCTTGCATTTCTTCACTCGAGTTTTCCTGGGACAAGAAATTATTAATAAATACTGATAGTAAATAGTTTGCTGGCTAATGGCAAATAGTCTCCAAATGCCTCAGCATTGTAATGAGTGGGAATTTCACGGTCCGAGCTAATTGGTCTCTGGGAACGCCTCCCGAATGACCTGTGCCTCAAATAACCTCCGCTCAGGAAGTCTTACGCACTGTCTTCTTATGGCAGAGGTGTCCCCACTAAAATGTGAAGACGAAAGCGAATTCCCGATGCTTTCCATTGGGTGGACTAGCCTTGGTAATTAATTTAGGGAGAGTTGACTACATTCTAATTCCAAACCAATCGCAGATGTCACACGAAGTATACGGCTGTGTTCATTTGCATTTGTGACAAAGGGATGTACTGGACACCCAGGATGTCTAGGACCATCCGAGCAGAGTAGGAACTGAACAATCAGCCACCGCTTCTCAATGGGCTACGTGACCCTCAGATCATCCTGCTGCTTTGTGGGTTAGATTGTTTGATTAAACGCAGGTGTACGGTCAACTAATTCAATCTCCCATTTCGGTTTAGGCAACCGGATAGTATCAAGCTCACAGATGAATCACGGTCCTCGATAGATAGTCGACGACTTAGGGACGGAGAATGGAATAACTATCATGTGTGGTGAACTCTACACATTGTCTCTTTTCCTAGCCTCTTTGTCGCTCAGTCATCATCCTTCACCACGGTTTCGATGGAATAATGACGAGAACCCAGATTTGCTCTCTCTCTCTCTCTCTCTCTCTCTCTCTATATATATATATATATATATAATGCAAAATGACCACTCTTGTCCAAAATCGGGTTTGCATTAAGTGAGGACTTCAGTTTACAAATCAATAACATGTTCCACCAACCAGCATCAGCTCGATACGACAGATCTTCTCACATACCTTGACTAAGTGACCGTGGCGAGACAAAAACAAAAACGAGTTATGAGGTACAAACACTAATAGTTGGACATTCTGGGAATTATTCACACGATCTCAGAAATGGTTAGGTTCTTGAAACACAGACCATGATTTTAGCCTGATTGCTGGCAGCACTATCTGGAGTAGTTAAACTACAATTAACAAGGACGCATTGGGGATAAGATAGACCAGCATCAGTCCAGCCGGGGTGCACAAATACGTGTAAAGTCTCTCTCTCGTTTCATGTATGTGCGTCACACATTTAGGCTGAATACGACCCAGTAGGGAAGGAATAGAGAAAGTCGAATAAGGTCAGTTGAGAATTTACTGACGATGGATTGGAACTAGTGGATTCTGTCCTCATTCGCGGTGATCAGTATCAGTTATTGCTGCTATTGGCACTTCCAGTAACGAAGCTGAAACTAAGACACCGTTAGTATGAGTTTCGCGCTCGCTTTAAAATGAACAAATCTGTAACATTTTAATTAGTGCATTGTATGTGTAAAGATACCACCGACTGTGGGGTATTACTTTGTTAATATTACAGAGAAGCATCACCGAATGTCATGGACCTATTTACAGGTTTTTTTTATTAGGTCTGTTCATAGACTGTAATACGGCCAGGTAAACATGGGTGACCTTGGTTGTCTGCGTAGACGGCATTTAAACATGGAAAAGAAAATCTCACGGGAGCATGAAAATTTCACAAATGTTTTTGGAAGGGTTTTACAATTTATCCCAAGTTGCATTCCTAAGTGATAACGTCTAACAAAAACACATTTATTCAAATAGTCTACCCAAGGATACGCATGCATTTATAGGCTCAATAAAACTACTATCTGTTAACTAAAGTAGTTGCATTAACTCGGGTCGTGCAATATGGGTTGATCCGGAACAGAAGAATGTTTGTTTGGGAAGGATCTTGGTTTTATCTTCTACTTCCTTTATTAATGAAATAACAGTGTATGTCATTTTTCAGGAAGGGGGTTGCGGCCATCAGAGGGCTGCCAAATGAGAAGTCAAACGGCGGTGAGAGAGTTCGAAACCGAAACTTTCACGTCCAAACGTCACGACCTTATCCGCTTGGCCAACGGCGGCTTAAAGCCAGACGCCCAAACAGGGGCTCGAACCCTGGACCCTCATGTTAAAAGTCCGGTGCACTACCGACTGAGCCATCCACACCAAAGGAGACCTTGCATCAAGGCCATTTAGGCGCGCTGCATTAATCGTCAAGTGAAGCGGTAAATTCTTTTGAAATCGCAATGTACAGGATAATGAAATGACTAAAAACCTTCAGCAATCTAAAAGTTTGTGTTTCATCACTTCCGGCATTTTAAACTGAACAAGGCTACCATCGCATAATACTGAACGAATTAACTATACCAAGAACATGCGTTTCACTGGAGAAACTAATGACATCTGAATGTGATCACGAAATTGTTTATATTCGCGTCAAAATTTTACGACAGAATTACTTTTCTGTTAATCTTGAGGCAGATTCTACCGATATTTCACGCACCATTGTCCATATAGTGTGGAATAATATTTAGATGCTACACGTGCAAGCGGATACGAACTACAGATTAATCTTGCAATAGATCAGGGAATAAAGTTACCCTTTGTAATAATAAAAAATTCTGAGCACCTCGATCTGGTAATCCGTTGATTTTGTCTAAGAATGTGTGTGACATTTAGTGATTCTCAGAACGCTCAGAAAATGGCCAGCTTGCTAACTCTTACAAGAATAACACGAAAACGTCTAACAAACGGATCAAAAGGGAACGCACTACAGATAGGGAAAATTTTGTCATTGTGATGACAGATATATTCCGTTGATTCTAGGAAAGTAGACAATATAAAGAAACGACAACGTGTCCGAGAGAAGCTCCGAGTTTCAATCCACCAGAATTTAGTGGGTAAGGTGAATTTCTTTCACTGTGACGTAAATCGGATTAAATCACACCTGAGTATAGAATAAGGCTCATATAAAGTAATATTCTGGTGTGATAATTCAATGATCTACCGAACGGAAAAAGGTATAGGATGAAAACAACTTTATAATGGAGTTTCCAGAGGCCAAATCAAAATGACGGCGGACCCGTCGATTGTCACCGTTTACTGATGCTGTATTCCTAGCAATACACGTGTCGAATTGTCGTGAGTTAATCTCATTGTTCTCTGTGGCGGTCTCGTAATGCGTCGTGGTTGAGATATACACAGGGTGGATAAAATGGGACATCGAATAACCTTCTAGCCTATTTGCCCCCTAGACAGCTCCAAAGCTTACGGCTTATTGATAAAATGATCTGCCTTTTGCCGCTGAATAGAAGGAATACAAATTTGAGTATTTTTTCGTGTTGTTTCTCACTGAAGTGGAAAGTATTCACATGATGCTTTTTGCATGAATTTCGGTAAAGCCTGTACACGTGTCGCTCAAGAGCTTTAGGTGTAAAGTCCTGACGGAGCATCGCAGGCGGATTCACCGAACAACCCTGACTGGTACGAGCGTGCTGGGACTGGGGGCAAACGGCCTTAGTGATCATAACGGTTTTCACGTTCGCCTATCGATAAGTCATCATTTTCGGACCGGGAACCAACTACACAGTTAACCGTTTTCTAAGCTTCACCAAATAATCGCCTCATCAGCATTGGGAAAAATCGGCAGCGTTATTTTTCCAAGATCCAACATGAATGATGATTCCTTGCAACTGACTGTTGGGCTTCTGACCTTAAGTAATCAAAAAGGAACCAAGTAGAACCTTGTCCATTAACGAACCACGGTTTTCTATGGATAGTCGATCATTTGAAGGAGGAGTTTTGAACAGTGAACGTGTCGTGGAAGCCAGAGGGTGTTCTCCATGGCACTTGATCTGCAGTAGGATTTGCGCCATATATGATGCGTGTTCGAGCGAAGTAAATTGGCTAGATAGTGCGATTGTGATGCCCAAACGGGAGAGACAAAGTTTACAGCACGCAATCGGTCCTTTTGGTCTGTGTTAGCAACGGACAGTTCGAGGATACTACTGTAAAACGTGGCCACAGAACAACGTTGTATTCGTGAAATATAGGTGCAATGAATTGTCTAGATGGTTGTGCAACCATAAACTACCCAGGCAATGATCACCGAGACAGAATAGGCAATCTAGCACATCATAAGATTGAGCCGTTCTCGCGCACTGGACTTTAATCTCGAGATAAGCTCAATCATGTGTATCTGAGTGGGTCGGGAAAAATTAGAAGACGTTGTCATTGTTTTGATGGGAGTACACAGACAAAATGTGTGTAGAAGCCTAGATCTCGGTTTGAATTTGTCAGTAGATGAACGAAAATCAAAGAAACGGGTGCAGTTGGCCACTCGCTTTACAAAACCAGCGAAATGGAACAAGTGGATGCGTCGTTCCGATTGTTCGCAACATCTGATTATGGGCAAACCGGACAAATTAAGCATGCAATCTACGAAACGGTTTGACAGGAATGAGTTCAACACAACATACAAGGCTGAAAACTCCCCGAGGACACCCGAGAGGCAGAAACTGTGATGTCCGTGATTTGAGTGAAAATACAAGGGGGAGACCACGTGGGGAAGTCGAAAGAGTAAGGCCACTTTGCTTCGGCCCAGTTACACTCAGCAGAACAAAACTAAGTGGCAAACTCCTCTGATGGCTTGGAATTGGACCGACTGCAAGTTGAGGACAAGCGCGGAGTCAGCCAAATTCTCATTGTTTGCCGACGGATTTAAAGAGGTTTGATTCTGTGACACGTTCAGAGGCGAACGGGGCGGTAGTCGATATGAGAACCAAAGTACAGACAATGAGCGCGTTAGACGGGGGGGAGAGGGGAGGAGGAGGGAAGGAAAAGCACTCGGCCAATGAGCTCTATACGAGCCATTCAATTACGACAATTAAGAAGACTGTCGTGTTGAGGGACCAGAGACCGTTTGATTGTTCTCCCTTGATTGAACGGGTCGGGATTGGCCTGGAGTCGGGCGACCGATTAAAGGTGCTAGAGACGGAGACGGTCATAAATCGGATTTTGAAATAAACAGAACCCATGCAATTCAGTTCCGATTCATAAAATCTTCCCACGGTTGTCAGTTAGAAAACCTAACACAGATTTCCCGCCACGTCAGTATGGTGCTTGAAACTGTAATCCATAGAGTTTACAATGAAGTACAAAACTGAACGTCAACCATATAGCGAATTCAAGTCAGCTGGGGGCACTGACGTTGGCAATTGAGGACTAGACAAGGACGTGACGACCTTATGAATGTGTATACGTCAATCAACAAAAAACGCAGTGAGGTATGGTACTATTGTTCGCATGCCGCTGTGTGTTGGCACACCCGCTGGTGCGCGCACACACACACACACACACACACACACAGGCGTAATTTGCTGATACAGCATTGTGCAAACAGACAAACCAAACGTGCGACTTCCCAATTTCTGTCCGATCCACACGTACGCGAAGGCCAACGAGATGCCTCGTGTGATAACAGCAAACCGTCTGGACATTTTCCGGCTCTATATAGACTTCAGCTTACTTAAGTTGACCCTGCTATCTACACATGCGCGTACGGCAAAGTGCATTTTGATTCATTATTCCCTAAAGATTTTTAATGTATGTATATATATATATAAATTTAATCGGTAAACAGCTTATAACCATCTAGGAAGTGTATTACTCAATATTTGGAAGACAATTCCGTGAAAACGAAGACCGAGATGGTAAAAAGAGGTGGGACTATTGCTCACCTGAGCTAGTGCGGTTAACGGCCAACGTGAGCGCGGCGCCAAATGTTGATCCGGAAGCCGTGACTAACTGCAAAAAGCATGGTTAAATGGACAAACAAATATGACGAGAAAAATCTAGTTGGTGAAACAGACTAATAAATGACCACTGTGGCACCGTAAGCATAAGTAAAAGCAAAGGCCTTGGGTTCGTTGCCTTAAAATCTGTGTCTCCTGTCCACAAGCCACATGGACAAAAATATACACAAATACGGCCGATTTAGCGACCACCGACTCACGTTCTTTTATATTTATTGCCAACCATCATGATATTACGAGCTCTTTGAATTCGACTAGCACGCCTGATGAGACAGAGCAACTGTTACCATGAGTTCCAACATGACTGTCAGACTGACTATCGTTCAGAGGTTCACGCTTACTTGTTCTTCGTCGGTGAACATGATAATGCATACCAATCTAACTTATTCAATCACAGACAATAGGACCTTCGTAATAGGAGCTTACTTGGAAGATCTGAGGTGTTTTTGAGAACCAGAAGTGGGAGCTTACAACGGGTGTCCTAAAGGCAGGAACTGAGACCGGTATCTTCTCATGATGAGGGTTTTACAATGTATAATTCGCTTTATACTAAAGGGGAAGTGAAAGTAAAAAGGCAGCTCGCCATGTAAAACTAACAATTAAAATGGACTGGAACATTTGGCTGTGAGTGGTGCGTGATCCCAAGAAAGTGACAGTACTTAATCGATTGAGGAAGAAGGAAACACAGCACAAACCGCAGGTTTGCGAAGTTCAACGATTTGTAGACTGGTCCTCAAATTGGCCGCTAAAATTGCCGCACTCAACCTTTATTTGTTGCACTATTCAGACTTCGTGAAAGGATATTGTGTCCAATAAATCTGTGGACAACTGGAACTGTTCAGTTCACGTCTAATCGAAGAAAAGATGCGCAAGTGAGAAATACGGCTTGCTAAACGTGAAGCAGTAGGTTAAAAATTGCGAATTCACAGTTCGTAAAACCGTTTCCTATTGTGCTGAGATTTTCTGAACATGTTGCAAATAGCTAGTGTTCGTCAAGCGATCCAAATGATAATCCCAAGTTCGAATCATCTTATCATCGGTCAATTCGTCGTTCGGAGGATAGACAGAATGAACTGTTGACCACTTGGACAAAACACGGAGAAAAGGCACCAATTTTTAACATTAAAACTATCATTGATGGTTAAGAGTTTTGAAACCCAATATGAGTTAGCTACAAAATGTATTTGAAACCTCATTACGGCACCAGACACACGCACGTGTGCCAGTAATTAGCGGAGAGATGCACCGAGGAAACCACAGTAAGTACAAATAACACGTTAAAGAACCGCGTAATGACCGCTTTATTAAAACGGGATGAATGCCCAACAGTCGGATCAAACACACATGCGGCTGTGTTGAAGGTAAAAAGATACTGGTTTTCAGTAGGATAAATTAGGTGTTAATTTCTTACCTGTAACTAGTCCCGATGGTTAGACTGGATATCATAACGTAATAAATAAAGAAGTTAAAACGATTATCATTCTTACGCGATCAATTGGACGTAATGGTTCAGTTTTTTCAGGCATTTTATTTTACAATTGGTAATGATCTCTACTTACCTGTGCTTTTGCAGCTTGCCATCGGGTAAATCCGTTCCGTAAGAGGATGACAAAATCACCCATTTCATGGGGTATTTCATGCACCAGGATACATATCGTGGTCAAAATTCCAAGCTGTACTCAGAGGTTTGCCGGGACGTCGAGATGGGAATCGGGAGAGAAAAGAATCATTTCAACGAGCGGTTAGTCATCAAACAATCGGTGTAATCGTATGAGGAGAAATGAATGAAAAATGGGACTAAGGTGGAGTTGCTAAAGGAAGAATATCCTTTTTCTTAGTGACGTAAACTGAGTTAGGTGTTGTGATTTTTTCTTGTTGTTCTCGTTAGAATATAATGACTGATTTGTTTGTTTTGCTGCTGGATTAGGAACAAACACCATAATCACTGGGAAGGCAATCAGAAAACTCCCGAGCAACGTTCACAATCGGAGCCCAGATCGTGTACAACCTTGTACGGTTATTCTGCTGGAAAGCTGGAGACAGTTGGTTATACAAAGGGACAATTTTGGTTCACCCCCACAACTGTGACCGCAAAATTCGCCCTGCTAAATCTAGCAAGTAGACTAAATAACTTTGGAATAATTGCATTCAATGAGTGCACATAGGACAGGGCTAGCAGAAACAAAGCCTTACGGAAATTTCATTATTTCTGCTATTCCTTACCATCATCTCTTCTGATCGGTCGGTTCCATTTGCTTTCTCTCCATTCCAACTGGTGAAATCGTCCAGATCGGCTGAAAGATCACTCACTCTGGTTCGCTATTTTGCCCTAGCAATGCCAGCGGAAGATTGGTTGATTTGGCCTCTCGTAGTTCGCCCGCCATTGATGACTATTTGTTCCGTGAGACGCCTACTAATCACTGATGCAATCGAGGGTGATCTTTCCGAATCCTACTGATCTCATTTCTTCACAGTTAGGATGCATGTTTCGCTCGAATTACGGTTAGCCAACCTAACCTGATTTTAGTTTCCCAACAGCTCTCCTCACGGGTCTGTCATTTCGGCGAATTATAAAGTACTAGTTAAGAGAGATCATTTACTTGTAGCCAGTGTTTATAATAAAGCCCACTAGTAATTGCTATTCCTACGATAGTGAATAGATGCAAGTAGTTGGCGGTTGCCGCAACGAAAGCGAACCTGTCTCACGACAAATAATCACATCGGGCTTGCGACCATGGTTCTTTCAGAAACTATGCTTTGGTTGGACCTCGAAAAACTATTTTCATTCCGAAAGACTCACCAAACATTTTCTAATACATTTATCAAATCTTACTGCAAACATCGGGATTTAAAAACCGATGTCTTATCATAATACGCTTGGAAATTGTGACTTCGGAAAGTCGAGGCGAATTGGGCGGAATAAGAGTAGAAGTCAGATAGATCGTAGACCAGAAAGCTGAAATTAGCTAACAGAACACAATTCACGAATTTGACAGATAGATTTTCAATCTATTCGTCAAAAAGGTCAATGGTGTATGAATTTCAGTATTGAGCGAGAAGCCTAGGAGCAAAATCGAAGACTGCCAGTATCGAAAACAATTGCACGATGTCGATAGATCCTCTTGTTTGGTCAGTCATACCCCGACCAGTTGGTCGTATATTGGATGAAGTGTCTTCGCGTATACGGAAGACACGATCGGCACTTATCAATCTGAGACAATTCTAGCGTCGAACTGACAACCGATGATCGAACGAAAGTGGAATCTGAACACTAGGATCGGTGCTCCCGAACGGTTCCTCAACACGACCGTTGATGGCGCAAGATATACAACGACTATGGCTGCTAGAGCACCGGTTTAATCGTTGTATTGCCAGAAAATGATGGGGGAATTTTATTAGCAACTCAAAAGTTAGGTGCAGAACATTGGGTCAAAACTCAATCGGTCGAACAGGCACTGGGTTCGAATACGTAGATGTGCTCCGGGCATGCACAACCCGTGCCCGGGGATCGACTCCTTTGTTACGTGCTATTATCTGAGGCAGCTGGAAGATAAGTCACGGCGGCCAGTCTGTGACTGGGCGGAAAGGTAAGAAAACCCTACCGAACGAATTGTCCCCTATAGGTTTAGATTACCGCAGGGTTAGTAACAAGGTGTTTCATCTGCCGATTTCGTTCATGTGCCTTCTACGCGTGACGTTACTATGTGTCAAAGTTATCAAGTGGAACTCTATATGGTTGACCACATCATTCGTGACCGCAAACCAGACAAGACAGTTCGGTTAAAATGAATTGGAAAGACACCATGAATCATCGGATCTCTTTGAAGCAGGTTATTGAAAAGTTGTAGTCTAGACTGCATAACATTTAGAACACTGTATTAGAGTGATACACACAGAAATTCCAAATGTAATGCAACTATTTCCAAAATTAGATTTACACACACACATATATATATATATATATACGAGCTCAAGTTTGAAAATAGTTGCGTGTGTGTGCATGCGTGCTACAAAAGAACTTACACGCAGTGAGACCAGATAACTTCCACCGATTGCCACACCATGTGTGAAATTGTCTATCACATTGGCCAACAAATTTAAATAGCCCTCGACCTATAAAGTGGTCCAAACGATTGAAGAAACAGATGTGGGCGACAAAATAAGGCATAAAGATGAGTAGTCATCCGGAATGCTTAGTGGTGAAGCAAAACGATTAGGCACAAATGACAGAAACGAGTATGAGCAGCTCCAAACACAACAAGAGTGTCAAACGGTTGGTGTTAACAAAGCCAATAACTGGTGGATGAGTACGACGATGGAAGAGGAGTGAGTGAGTACGGTTTCATGTGGGATAATCATCACCTGTTAGCAATACACCTCAGAGAGACACGGAGACAACACCAGTCTACCTGAAGCACCAATGAAGCATGTGACATGTGCACAAATAGAAAGAACTGTGGACGATAAAAAGCAACAAAAAAGAACCGAACGGGCGAAGTGTGTGCCGAACCTCTGAAGTCTACCTGAACGGGTGCCGACTAGTTCCGATTGCCGGTCAAGCGCTGAACGTAACTGTTCACCCCTTTGCATCCAACCGTATGCAACACAACTGCGAACCATCACGCATGCCCCGTGGTCGCGTATGCGGTAGCCTTCATTTAATCAGCTGGTTAGTCGACAGGGACCCTCTGTCGACATCACTATCAATAGAAAATCGGGAACAATCGGAGCAGAAACTAGCTCACAATTTATGCCCTTCACAATTGGTAAATCTAGACCTTACTTCCGATAAGAAAGATCGAGAAGAACTCATAAACTATCCATGGATAACCCACTGGCAAAGCTATGAAATGATGAGACCGGTGGGAGAGTTGGATTCCCCTAGAGCTAGCATTTCTAGCTCAAGGAGAGTTAAGTAATAGGGCGACAGCAATGAAAGTATTGATTTATGGATAAGTGGGGGAATGGGATTCATTCAGCATAAAGGATGTTAGCCGAGTTTAGATGAGTTTCATTTCCCTTTAGATAGGACACTGAGCTACTGATTAAACTCTGTCATACCAGTACGGTTGTGGTTATTGGGCTCATCCATCATGATGAGAGCAGCATGTATGTCGTTTTGTAGCGATATGCTGGTTCACCTGTAAAACGCGGTGTAGACCAAATGGATCGTACAGATAGGTATTTGGTAGTCTGACATTGTAGTTTTTCTTTTCGAATCACTACATCAGATTGCAAAAGGTCCCGTTATTTAGCCGCAAATGTTTGAATGAATGATAAAGTCAGGCAAGTTTTGAACAGTTCTTTCACCGAAGCAAATCGGGTGACGAAGCCACACATTCTACCGAAGGTGACCAACTATCGACCGGTGTGTTAGTGTTCATACTGGTCAATCAAATCGGACTACGATCGGAATACCGGGTTGTCGCTCCTTCGGTTTTGATTTGACCGTATTACCTACTACCTCCTTTGGCTTCCCTAACTGATGTGGCACATATAAAGTCATAGTTGGCTGCCTTTCGATAAGAAAACCGGGGACGGAGGATTTTTTGTTCCATGGAAAATAGATTACGGAGAAACAACTGGACGGCTATTACATGAAACATGGACGCCGGACGACTGGTTCAAATGGCCAATGAGCTTTTCGGCTGAATGGTTCTACTTACATTGTCAGAAAGAACGTTGCGTTTTGGATCGGATCGGATCGGAATAACAATTGGAATTAAAGAACACGATAAATACAACCCTTTTTCACGAGGATTGTTTCTATGAGGCGCTGTGTCCATTGTGAGATGTAATGAAAGAATGGAACAAGCCGAAAGCCGATAATGTATGAACCTGATAATGCATTGGAAAGCGATTCAACTCAGGCGTGTTCCATTTACGCTAGCACTATCCAAACCAAAGTACTCAATAACAAAACAATAAATAAAACCATGTATTCATTGGTATAGCACAGCCAGTCCAGTTGGGCAAATGATAATCAAGTGCTAACGCTTTCTTGCCGAACTTGCACTTGTGAACCCGTGGCCGAAGAACAACCACGTTGCCGTTCCTTCGTCTGTTCAGGGAGCCAAAGATCCTACGGGATTTTTAGTCGATATCGTTGAAAAATCCACAGTAAAAAATATCACCACCAACATGAAGGTCGGTGGTCAAACTAAAAACCCGGAAACATTATGAGCGTGGATGTTATTCGAACAAACTATTTACAGCGAACGCAGAATATCACGACAAAAAATACCACATCAAAAACTGGAAAATGTCACACCAATACATGACTACAACTTCAGCCGAACTTACGCGTTCTTTGGTGTGTATTTGTGTGTGTATGAGAAAGAAAATTTAGAATGAAAATACATTATGCAATATTTCCATACGTGAACGAGAGTGAGTGAAAATAGTAATAAATTGTTATCATGCGTCAAAATAAGATCAACTGGTTGGACAAAAAGACAGAAACGAAAACAACAGTCAAATCAATATGATTATTTTACATCGAGGAGACAATCCCTTCGATTTCATCTTAGCGTGCGTGACATTGTAGCAGTTTCTAAAAATCAAATATGATGATATTTCTGTTCACGCTGATTGCGAGTAAACGTGAAACACCAAGTATGATACGGCTAGTTCATATTCCGACATGATACTAGAAGAACACAACGATGAAAACGGATACCACTGCTGACCACACCACTGAGCGAAAAGGACATTTCAAGGACATGAACTACACGGTATTGTGGCAATAGAATCGCGGCCTCCCGGCTCGTGCATAACTGCCGAATGAGGGATTCATCTGATTGGTTGCATTTATGCACCAATTTTCACTACACAGAGTGATGTGAGAGCTACTTGAGAATATAGTAGGAGGGGCGATTGACAACAATTTGGAAGTCGCTTGAAAATTGTATCGTGGTTTCCCTTTTTTGGTAAAAATACGAGTCAGACAAAAAAGCATCAAGACATGAATAGAAACAGGCTAGAGTTCACATCATACGTTTTATATTTCGCTTATTTCAGCGAAGCAACTCACGCCGCAATATTGTGCATTTTTTCTTGTTCAAAGAACAAACGGAAAAATAGAAAATAGTGGAATCAGAAGAGAACAAAAGGCCAAGTTTAAAGAGGAACACGATGCGCCATGTGGTATTTTTTACTTACATATGCTATGCTGAAAAGAATCGAATATTAGAGAGCGAAAAATGGTTTAAGTGATTCCGACTGATGTTCATCCAGATCGTGCAAACTAACACTGTACAACTCATTGGTTGTCGCCTTGACTGAAGGTTTGTGTTTTGTTAGTGGTTTACTGCATTGGATTTTATTGGCGACTCTGCCGTGGTGACGGTCAACTTAAATCTGGTTTTTTTCATCATCGTCGGATAGATTAACAGGGATGGTTCTTCGTTGTTCCATTCCCAGTTTCGATCGGGATAACTGAAATTTGTTGGACTGGCCGACTTTTGTGAACACAGATCAGGGTTTACTGGAAGTACAGCGATCGTTCCTGTGGTGGAAAGCGTGCAAAATTGGACAGCTAAGGGCAGACAGTTTAACGAGTTTAAACACGCCACTGCTCATCACCTACCATCGGTTGGTTTGGTGCAAGGCTGGTGATTATGCGTGTCTTTGCAAAGCAGAACTGCCTCAAATGGAGTTCCTCAATGCCCTGAGACAAACCCTTGGCCATAGGACCTGTATATGACGCACTACGTGTGCACTTGAATGACTGAATAACCACGGATGAGGTCGGTTGGCTTCAAAAGAAGCACAGTGTCAATTAAACAATATTATAACGGGATAATATAAAAGGCGAATTTTGTAGGCCAGCAACCCTTGGTCATGAAAATCAGTAACGAGCAGGCCCAATATCATCATGTGATGAACCTTAACAAATCGTTGACAATCTGTTCGAGAACATAATGACTACGGTATTCAACTCACAATCGATTGTCCCGGGTTCGCTTAACAGTTCGGGAGCGGTAAATATGCGCTGTTGACGACCCCTGAAAAGAGAGAAACAGCTGCAGAGCGCTTCGCAGTTTCTAAATGGTCGGTTGATATAATATGACGAATAGCCTCCAAAAGCCTCAGCTTGGCCGGAGGTGGGTGTCTTATCTTCTGACTTGACCACTGCCCCTGAACTCTCGAAGTGCTTCCAGCTGGCCGATGTCTCATAACCCCTGCCGAGGAAGTCCCACGTACTACCTTCTCGTAGCGGAACTCTTCCTACTAAAGTCCCAAAAAGAAGGCGAACAAACGGCACCCTCCACCATGTTGACTGATCATTAATAGTCAGTCTGGGGGAATTGGTTAAACTCCCATTCCAAACCATCCACAAGCGGGGTGCGAAGCACACGGCTGTGTGCTTACCGGCGTCTGTGTTGAAGGTGTACTGGGTACCCAGGATCTCTAGCCCCATCGGAAGAGCATATGAACTGAACAATCAGTCACCGGCCCTCAGTAGGCTACGTGACTCTCAGAACGTCCTGCTGTTTTGTAGGTTAGACCATTTGGTCACAGGCTTAGGGTAAGTTCCCCTCAGTCAATACTCTATTTCTATTCGAGCAACCGAGTAGTACCAAGCTTGCAGAGGACTCATGGATCCCGAAGGATGGCCGGTGATGGAGATGGGGGATCGAGGAACTAGCACGCGTTGTGAACTCTGCACATTGTTTCTTTTTGTTCCTTCCTTTTGTTTATTGTTCTCATCCATCGCCATGACTCTGATGACATACTACTGGCATTTAGATCTGTGCAACATATACATATATATATATATAATCGTACGTGACGCGCGAAAATTGTTGATCGTCGAGATAGTGATACAGAAAGGTACAACACTGACAACACGAGTGAGACTGCCGGAGACCTGCGGCGGGCCAGCTGCCTACGGTAACAGCAGAACCGAGCACTTATGAGACTCGCTTGAATTTACCCGGAATTATGAGATGCGGCATTTCATCCCTTTTTAACTTGCTGTGTCATCAGGGTTGCGGAACAATGGTTAGGCTTACTACATTAACGAAGAGCACGAGCCACTATGAGCCTGAAACTCGAGGTGACGCGGAACCACTTAAGGTCTCAGTAGATCAGATGCGGTTAAAATCCGGACAATAACAAACCACCATCTACAAATAGGAAAGCATCCGGTGTTGGCAGGTAATTTGTCTCCTTGATCTTCACTTCATCAATTTGAACACCACCGGTCATGTACTGAATTAGAAAAGACATTATGCTGTTGATATATTCGAGGAACATGTGGCTTTTGAAACCCCCCCCCTTATTTCAGTGTAATCCTAATCGGAGGAAAAATAAACTGCGGGGGGTCGTGTTCTGAAAAATTAGGACTAGCGGTAGGGAGTATAGGGTAGTAGTTAATCCCGTCCCTGGTCCGATTTTGATCTTTTCATTCCAACAGTTCAGTGTTAGGTTGAACACAATGAGGAATGGAAATAACTATAGCGCAAAGCGATTACTCCGTCAGTAACAACTAACTGCTGGTGTAATGACCCGGCCGAATAGAACACACTAATGGTAGGAGATGCGCGTTCAATCGGCACAGTTCTTAATTATGGAAAATCTAATGGCTGTTATGGTGACCTGTTTTACCAAACAATGTTTGTTCAACATCTATTTGGCAGAGTTACCATTCTATTCAGACTGTGTGGAGGAATGAACGACTAGGGTGCAGTGTGCGTGTGCGTGTCCATGTATGAGAAAGGACTTTGATAAGCAGAGACGAAAACAACGACTGACAAGAGTATAAACCGTTTAGAATCAAAGGCTAACTGAAGTAACCACAGATTCGTACGGCCACAATAGAGACGATATTGTTTACGCAGGAGGTACAAAATGGACGATATAGTAAATCAGAGAGAGACAGCCACTGAAGACATCTGTTCGACACCATCTTCGAACATGCACAAACAGAGTGAAACATTTAGGTATTCCTAAGTATTCAATCTTCAGTAAATTTCTCTCTTGCCTGGCATACTTAACAACGAACACACATGTGTATGCGATTATCAGGTCACCGTAGACAAAATAATCTACGTATCGGAAGCTACCTGGAGTGGAACAACTGTCGACAACCTATACAATTCGATCAGAGTTGTTATTAATCGTGATGTCACACTTTGTTACGGTGGTCAGCCAACATACTGTCTTTGCTGGTATCTTGTTGCACAACAATATATATATATATATATATATATATATAGTAGCAACAGCAATAGTGCTAAAATTAAGAATAATCCAGGAAACAAAGAAGATGAAGTTGAAAGCTCAGGAGAATAGTAGGAAAGATAGAGCGTAATGAATGGCCATGTAGCCCAGAATTCGTATTTAGGCAAGATCAACGACGCAATTCACGACAAACTGTATGCGATGGTTATATATCTCCGGTCTCAACAACAATCTTCATTTGAAGCAGGATACCTGATAAAATGACTCCAAATCAACGTCAAAGAATGACTTGATTCTGCTGATTGCAATCTTCGTTCCGAATGTTGTGTCATGAATTGTAGGTAACGGGGTAAATGTGGGACTGACAGACAAAACGGGCACGCTGATGCACAAGCGGAGGCAAAATATCAGTCAGGAAATCCAGCCGTTTTGGTTGTCACTCGAATAATAGTTAAAGAACATTGCAAGATTGTAAACCAAAAGTAATACAGATAATCAGAAAGATCACGAACACATGAGCACCACCGACTAGGACATTTATCACATTTTCTAACATTTACAATCATCGTATTGCGAATCTCGTGGATCCCAACCCGGTTATCGAACTCAATCTACACAAGACAATTCACTGCTTAAAGTTTT
>LUCM01003811.1:97323-119735 GCA_008360955.1 Fasciolopsis buskii
TCTGAGTCTGCAGTCTCGTTTTGTATCTATTCATTCACATGTTCCTGTGGAGCAATGTACATCGGCAGCATGATCAGGCGCTTGTCTGAACGCATTCGTGAGCACCACTCCGCCTGGTTGAACGCAGTGGTTTTAAACCCAGCACAGATTAACCACACTGTGAATGTAACGCAAGCTTTCCAGACCCTATATAAGGTTAGGAGTCAACAGTCTACGTAGGCAAAGTGTCGCGTCTTGAGCACTGCGGACGCTGTCGCGATCCGTCTTCACAATACTTTACTGAGCGCTCTGATACAGTTGATGGTTGTCTTTCAACGCTCTGTCCCACCCTCCGCCCCAACGCAAACGATAGACTAGGAAACAATTAACACAACACGTTCATCTGTTTTCGGGTCATGCATGCAACACCTCATATCTCTTCCCCATTCATACTTTTTATCTGACTAATCCAATTCCTCTTAAAAAAATTCCCCCTAACGTATTGTTATGTAATAGCATGAGTAGTAATCACCGAAAACGAGCTCGTTCGCCAACTAGATTTAACACCAAAAAGCTTGACTTCTCAAGAGAGCGGCGCACATCACCAGTGTTTGGTATTTCTCTTTACGGCTTCCAGACCAGGCTGTTCCGCGCTGACGATGCTCAGTGACTTACTTTATTTGACCGTCGATGTCTTTGAAGCACGGTACCAGACTGAAGAAAACACCGGGCAAATGATAATAACATGCATCGTCCTGTGTTGGATCCTAATTATTAGTCATTTGCGTGCAGTCCGGTTGGACGGTTCTGAAAGTGTCAACAGCAGTTGGCTAAAGCGTAGCTGTCTGTTTTTCGAGCGTGCAAAAGCCGCCACTGAAGACAAAAGACAAGTTCTAGCGGGACTTGTCATATTCACTCCGAGGCGTGCATTCACCGGACGTTGTGGTCACCGCTGATGATTTTAACGCCCGTCGTCTCCTTGGATAGGGAAGAGTGGACAGCATGGCCACCGGCCAGGAAGTGGAAAAGCGAGGGTAGGATAATTGCCAATGAGTTCCACAGAACAGGATAACTTTTGTGAGATGAGGATGATGTTGGGATAGAAACTGCATGTAGCTGAAGAAATTCTCAGAAATCTGAGGCAAAACCTCACAGCCTCTGGCAAAATATTAGTCGATTATTCGATCCCTATAGATTAACTAAGAACAAATTTAGGCGTGGTCAGAAATGGAAAGGAAACTTCTCGATATCTTCCGAATACACTGAAGCAGTGTGAAGCCGGAACTTGGTCAGCAGGATATCCTGTAGCGATAGGAAAATGCTACTGACCACCAGGTTAGGAACTTTCTGCCAGAATTATCTTAGTGTTATGAGTGCCTGCTGTTGAATGATACGCCCAAAAAATTAGTCATATATTCATACCTTATTGTCTTCAGATCAGCATCTGGGTTATCTACTGTATTCATTTAGAGCACTATTCTGTCACATCGGAGAGATAAATAAACCAATGGCGCGACGTTGGCACTCACGGTCGCTTACTGTTTGTTAGCAGAAAATTAGAAAAGTAGAGGATTTATGATTTGAGATTTATGTCGAAAGCTGTGATAATGCATCTAATCTGCTTCATAAAAGTACCCCTGGTATTCTAAAACCAATAATACTACCACCTACACGTAGACTTCGAAAAATCAGTGTTTGTAAGACACTTCCAAGAGCCCAGGAGAAGTCTATGAGCACAACGTGGGCAATCTAGACATTACAAACATTGTTCACACCATCAAATAAACCAATAACGGATTTGATAGATAACCGACGACGTACATGATGCGTCTGCAAGGACTAACGCGTGGTGAACCCCAAACAAATGCCCCATTCGGAGTGACTAAAGGAGTAGCATGTTTCAATCGAGTGAACAACGAAATAATTCAAACCGAAAAAATTGACGCAAACTTCGCCTATGGTGATAACCTAACTGTCTGTGGGGATTTCAAAAGACACGATGGCAGCCTAGGTGAATCCTTGCGTCACTAAAAAGTACAACACTGCATTCGACGAAAACGAGAGTGTAGTAATCGGCGCCATCCATACACGTCTTCTAGGCTTTGAAATTACCGGAGAATCCATCAGACCAGATCTTGGGCGTCCTCAACCTCTATGAAGTCCGCTATTGCCTACAAATTTGAAATCTCAGCGGAACGCAGGAGGACAACTTAAATATTGTTCGAAAGGAATATCGCACCTTTCTGGCGAAATTTATACTATGATCAATAACGTCAATTTCCCTCTTTCGATCGAGGTCAACAATTCTGTTGAAGAGATATTGCGGATTCCATGATCGTTACAGTCGGTAATATCCTACGCATCGTTGTCGAAACGGACGACTAAGACGTTGCCACTACAGCCACTCTAACAGAGAATGGCCGCTCGGTACCAATATTTTCGATAACGCTCACAAGACATGAAGGACATCACCCCGCAATGGAAAAATTGGTTTGCACCACCGTACAGTCCAGTAGGATATGTAGGTGTTCTCCGATTAACATTTGATTTATACTTCTTACGGATCAAGAATCTTTTCTATTTACGTTCGACAAGTCTTATCTACGCAAGATTAAAAAAGACAGTGCAACGTTGGAGACTCGGACTTTTAAGCCCCGGTTTCGATATTCAGTATCGTCGAGAAAAGAACATGGCAGCGGACGCTTTGTCTCGTCTGGGTTGCATTGCACCACTCATGACCCTCAAGTTACACAAACAACATTATCCCTTGTGCCATTTTGGCGTCACCGGAATACTCCATCTTGCCCGTTCAAGGAGCTTGCCGTCCGCCACAGATGACCGAAATGCGACATTCTTTGTAGGCAAAAGTTTATACAATACAAGACAACAGTCTCGGACTGTCGGATGTTCATGGAATTGAAAATCCAACTTTTCAAGCCATTACCAGGCAGAGTAATCAATGCTAGAAAACCCTTTGAAAGACTAAGTATGAATTTCAAAGATCCACTTTCCTCGGTTTCAAACAATACGTATCTACTCACAATTGTTGACGATTACTCCCATTTTGCTTTTGCACTTGTCTGTTCGATTAAACTCACATCTATCAATGTTATAAGTCTTTGTCAACAGTTTTCATTATGCGGCATGACACCCTACATTCACACCGAACGCGAGGTTTCGTTCATGTCAGGAGAACTGGACACCTTTCTTCTCGACAAAGGCATAGAGACCGTTAGAACTGCGCCCTATAATTAACAAGCGGAGAGGCTAAAAGATGCTCCATAAAGAACAACAACTTTGACTCTCCAGTCCAGAAACCTGGAAGTTTCGCAGTGAGAAAATGTCCGCGACGCGCCTCATTTTATTTGACCCTTCTCATTCACGACAAAGAATGCTACAACACACGAGCGTCTCTTCTCACACACCCGCAAACTCGCTACCGATGTATAATTACCGAGGCAGCTGCTCATCGTTGGTCCGGTGTTCATACGCGGCAATACCAGAATATCCAAACATGATCCACCCATCGATGAAGCTAAGTTAGTCCACTGTAATCTACTACGCTCTAGTGTTCGTGAAGAATCAGGTTCAATTTTTCATCTAACACCAGCGCTAGCTAACTGGAAAGCGCAACACACCACCAACGGTGATTTCTGTCGACTTAAAAGGCACCTTGGAAACAGTCCAACGCACAAAGCTATTCAATACTCTCCAACGGAAGGGTGCAGGAAAAATTTGTGAACGTGCTGCGGACACTGCAGACGCACATATGACTGTGAAACGGTATACGATAAACTATCAAGATCATACGAAACGATCAGCGGAGATCGACAAGAATGTCTCACCTTCGTCATCCACAAGGTAATGAATGTTTTGGGATATATTTAGAATGCATGCGTCGGACTGACATGGGGAGAAGCTGTGTAACCTATATTGTGCAGACAACCTAGTGTGCTTGTTCGAATTCGTCCACAACGAGACCGCATCTTGCCGTGTTATGACAATTTGCAGATATTCATGACCCAACGGCGTATACAGGATGGCTCAACTCAAGCCAAGGATTAAATCAAACCTGGAAGATCAATGAGCAAAGGTTTGACAAAGTAGCCTTCGGATTTTTTAGAACAGGAAAATATTCGAGCTGGCAGCTCGGTTGCGCACCAACATACCGTTCTAGCTCGACAGGTGGTCTCAGTCATATCGGCCAATTCGCAATAAGCCGCCGTTGGCGCAATTCTGTCCAAAACTGTAGATCGTATTGGATCACGCACATCGAATCGGATCATACACTAGTTTTAGTGCGATTTTCAAGCAAACCAATGGCCATCGGTACAGACTCCAGATTTGACTGTTTACAGAACGTCTGTCCTATTCGGCCGTTCTCACGACCTATGAACACAAACTATTCGATGAACTGAGAACCTCGACGAGCACCAAAGTAGATGAGCACTACAATCAAATCAAGTAGGCGATGAATTAGGCAGCACGTTTTGCCTGTGAGTCAAAACTCAATATCCACCAGAGATATTGAACCTCACAAGAATCACTGAGTCATACGAAACAAAACGGCCAGATCCATTAATGCAGGTAGGTGGATAATATGCGTCAATATCTACAGAGTCATGTAACTCCAAGCCTCAAGAAGGATTATGAAAACTAATGGGCTAAGGTGGCCGAGGAAGTGGAAGTAGCAACTGTTCCAGGTAAAAGTCAAAGACTGCGTAAACTTACACACGACACCGACGCGAGACGAACTTCGGTTAGTGAAAACGTGTGAGATAGAAATGGACTGCTACTCATGAAAGGCAGCAAAGACTCGACCGTGGAGTTGAATACTTCAGGAACCAGTTTAGCCGGCAGCATGTTGGACCTGAACCGGCAAATGGATAGGAGCTGTATGATCTCCATTATGCAAACAACACAATGTGTCTGGTCGAATCTGAGGAACATGCATACCATGCATCAGACAGACTCTCGAGGGCTATAGCTCTATTCGCCATGTTCTTTGAATCCTCAGTGCAAAGGACCGTTACAAAACTAGATTACAGTAGTACCGAAATTGGTACTGGATGCAGAGGAACTAAAAACCGTCGAATGTTTCAACTACCTCAATACCTCCGTGACGAACGATGGTAGCACGATAGCAAAAGTAAGCACGCGTATATCCAAGGCTCGGGTACAGTACGCCGAACCGAAGTAATTCTGGCCTCGGCCTGATATTTCATCGAAGTAGAGAGGTCGTGTATATTGTGCTCCAAAGCGCTCAGTCCTGTGGGTATGGTTGCGAGACATGGAATTTTCATGCTGAAGATGTTCGTCGCTAGGAATTGTTCGATCACCGATATCTGCATAGTATCACTAGGATGGGACGAAGTGAACGCGTGAGTAATGTGGAAATTAGGCACCTAGTAATAGGTATTAGGTCCCAACTGTGGGAATATTCGGTCACATCACATTAGGCCTAGCAGATTTCGTTCGTTTGATCACGTGTTGCGTACGGCGAGTACTCGTTTCCATGACGTGCTCACGGAGTGGAATAATCCTCGTCGAGATCAACGGATGACATGGCAAAAAACCTAGGTAAAACACATATCTCACGCCTTCGTGACTAGGATCCAAAAGATTCGCCAAACAATGGCCCGGAGATGATGAAGGATACGCCAGTGAACCGTGAACGGTGGTGATCCGGTTATCATGTACTGTCAAGTCAAAGTGGTTGAAAAAGTGCACTTGTACAGTTGGACTGTATTTCCTATGCTGGCTACTACGGTATTGCTTTATTTCTCCGCCTCTGCAGACCCATCCTCTATCTGATTTGCAGACGCACTTTTCACTGCAACGTGTAACTCTGGTAGTAAGGTAGTTGGTCAGTGGAACTGCTGTGTAACGCTGAACGATGTTGAGTGCCCATTCATCAAACCTCACCCTCAATCTCACATGATGGTTCTAATAACGATACTTCTGATTTAATTCAGCGGACGAATCAGACCTGTCTTCGAATGCTGAAATACCTTCATCTGTCGCAGAAAGTGGCACTGATTAGTTACTTTTTACGAACAGCAACAAGCACATGATTCTTACAATTTTCGGGAAGTCCTATGCATGTTTTAGTCTCGTAACCCTTAGCAACTGTCTGGTAAAAATGTGTTCTATGTAACGCTTCGTTAACTGTGCATTTAAAAAAGCTGTTCGTCCCACGCTGCGACCATATGCTTCCGATCAGTTTTGCAGGGGTCCATGGGTACCTGAGGCAGCAGCACCTTTGACTTGGTAGGTTGACGAGCCCCATGGGGTACCTCCTTTCTCTTTGGTCTCCATCAGCCACCCAACCCTTATCTGTGCATCCACGAAGCTGAAACATAAAGCAGCGGCTGCACCTCGACAAACCGCCACACAGGCAGGTTAAACCAGAGTGACAGCAACCAAGATTAAAAACCTTGGCAAGACGGAGTCCAGTATGTGAAGACGAATATTCCCGAATAGGTAAATGGAATTTGTTGCATCCAAAGGCACCAAGAAAATTAGCCCAACTATCAGGATCCCATGGACTACTGGGTTCCATTCAGTGCTTCCGGATGGCAGACGACCTTCTAGTGGGCCACCAACAACTATACACCGAGATCACCTCGGACACGTTGGACGTCCCGGACAAACAGACTAACATCAAAAGGCGTAAAACCCCCTGGGCGATCACCGGCTTAATGTCTGAATATTTTCTTGGCCAATAGGTACCACTTGATAGTGCGCGGGATAGAGTCGAATGGAGCTATGGAAGTCAATTCGCAAACTATTCTCAAGTATCTTCGCAGATTTCGTCTGAACAATACACTCTGGTCATGCGAAGACGATCGGTAAGTGACGCGCGACATGCAGGGCCACCGTCTTGGATGGACGTGAGAACTTTAGATGGTCCTGAATGTTGCAGTAGATAGACGCACAAAAGACTGCCTGGTGGCCCCAAGAACACTCCTTGAGGAAGCACATACTATCTGTCTATCCATAAGTCTTTATTGTCGCAGAGATCATAGTACTTAGATCTTGTTCAGATGTCACAGACCACAAACGAACTCCATAGACACTGAATCCGATGGCACCACTGATCCGACATAAAATCATGTGAACCCACTTGGGAATGCTGCTCGGGAGTTTTCGAAGATCTGCCGATGACATCAGCATGTCGAGATCCGGTCACTAAGGGGACTGGATGGGAC
This sequence comes from Fasciolopsis buskii, assembly GCA_008360955.1. NCBI lineage: Eukaryota > Metazoa > Platyhelminthes > Trematoda > Plagiorchiida > Fasciolidae > Fasciolopsis > Fasciolopsis buskii. The sequence continues at coordinate 104,514 of LUCM01003811.1, forward strand.
GCTATATCTTCAGATTAATCGGGAAGAGGAGATAGGGTAAATGGAACAGTGACGGTAGTTTATTGATGCATGCCAACAGAAGCAAGGGGTTCAACAGTCATCCTTGTGGGACATAATTAGCGACATAGTGTGGTTGGTAATTCAGCGGCAAGACTAACGGAAAAAGTCCTTCCAGTGAGAAAATCTTCAGTCAAGCGAAGCAAGGGGTTCGCTACTCCGAGTTAGGCAAGCAGCCGTCCAGGGGCATTTTATCGAAGACTTTGCCGAGGTAGACAAACTCCACGTCTGTAGGATGCCATTGGCGGATCCTTAATGCTCACAAACCAGAAGTAGATTGGCGATACATGACCATTGGAGCTGAAAGTGGAAACGGTGTCGTTCCGGGCATGGGAGCTGATCGTGAAGCAAATGTCTTGCGGTCATCCAGCCACCAATCTTTCCATCACCTTAAACGTGACACAGGTTATGCTGACCGGGCGGTAGTTGGCAGGATCATCACCAGAGCCATCCTCGAACAAGGGACAAAGGGTGACTGGCAGCTTCCTTGTTGCCGGAGAATGCATAAACTGCTGCGAGAGCCAGAGTGATTAAACGAGCCACCTCCTTCAGAAGACCTGAGTGAGTGTCATCATATTAACCGCAGAATGGATAACGGTTCCTGCAGTAGACAGTGGAATACTGCCATAGTAAAGACCGCATTTTCAATTTCAGTTTTCGCCTACCGACTCTGGAACTCTAACGCCGAGGCCTTTGCCCTAGCTCTCGTTCTCCAGCAAGGTTATGCGAACAGCGGTTTCAGTTTGGTGGCCGACTCAACCGCAAAGTATCCTGCAAATCGCCTTCAATGTGCTGATGAACTTCTGGTCTAATAAAGTAGCTGGGACTTGCAGAGTGGTTGAAGGATGAGAAATGGAGTGCAAAGAATTACAACTCGTTCAAGAAATCACTGAATGTAAAGTGGAATGAGGTGATCCCCAGAAAAAATACTGAATATAAATTCAGCGGCACAACAAAGCAGTCTTTGCACGAGCCGGAAAAAACAAGAACCAAACCAAGGTTATTTGTGCCTTTTGGCTCCCTTTTTCTGTATTTTGCCGGTGACGGATTGACAGGGTGACCATTGCTGTCACACTACAATCAAACCATCAACGGCAGTGTATTGCGCTACGAGTACATTTGAGTATTATGCAAATTTTCTCCCCATGTGCGGTTGCGCACACCATCTCGGTTGACGCGTGCATTAAAATTAGCCATATATATTCCATTTATCAAGGGGTAAAAAGAGCCAACCACGGTGCACGTGGGATGCAAGGACTACGTTATCAGTGCTCTCAACTACAGTCGCCACATCCGCAACGGCTTGTATTTTTCGTGCACTAACAGAATTCGCCGTGAACTCAATTCCTTTGAAGGCTCTAATGGGTAAGGAAAGTTCTGAAAGTTATATCACGCCATCTATTGTGCTGCATCACCGCCTGAAGGTTCCGAAATCCCCCCAACACCGTATCTATGGCTTCTAAGAGTCCAACTAGTCACACAAAGGGCGACTGTCATGTTAGAACCAGACTCAAACACAATTCAAACCACAATTTCAGACTCTATACACTCTCATTAGGACACGATTTTTGAAACCCCACAAGTTTATTGAAAACCCACCTAACGGCATCAAAACAACTCCCTCTCTTGTTAGCGTGACTGCCTCACGCATCGAAACAATATCGCCTTTAAAAAATCTAATGAAAACAGTAAACCTATTGCGACAAAATTAGGAGTTCATACACCCGACTATGAAAAATTCATTCAATCATAAATATAGAAACGTATTCAAGAGGGCATCGTCGAAACACCAGCCTTGTCCCAGTGCCCAAGTCCTTGACACAAAAGGCGCATGATCGTTGAATATAGCCAACCTATCGATAGGTATACGCTATTGCACGCCTACCCCTAACCAAAAGCAGACAAAATGTTATAAAAATATGACTGTTTACTGTTTTGGGCGCTTTGAATTTGCAAATCGTGTACCACCAGATCACAAAAGTAAAATAAGACCGTCTACACATTGCATTTGAAACTTGTGGTAGATTACACCAGGTTTGTAGGATGCCATTTGGAATGACAAACGGTGTTGCTTGCTTTCAGAGTGCTATCGACAGAAGTATTCACGACGAAAACCTAGCGGACATTTTTGCCTGCATCGATAAAATTGCCGAGTTTTGAATGAAGAAGGAAGATCACGATAAAAATCTGGTCAATTTCCTTAACGCACCGAAGAACTACGGGCTAACCCTGAAAGAAAAGAGTACCACTGAATTGAAAGAACTGAGACTCTCGGGTTATAAAGTCTCTTATGGAGTGACGAAAAATAACCCCGAGACATCACAACCACTCAAAGAACGTCTAACGCCAAGAACGTAATGTCCCAACGGTGAGCTGTTGTGTTGTCTTCATATTACTCCAACTGGATACCTAACTTCTCGGATAAGGTTCATCCACTGGTTTACAGCAAGTCATCCCCTTGCGGTACAACGGCAAGACATCTTTCGTGGCACTCAAAAATGAGCTTGAAAGCGCGGTTATCACCTCTATTGACCGGCAAACACTACTGGTCTTAGGAACCGATGCACTGGATACAGCTGTTTACGCTACTCTCTTACAGGATCACCAACCAATTGCATTCTTCACCAGGACATTATCGAGAAGTGCATGACATAATTCTTCTGTAGATAAACCCAGTGTTTTCGCCGAAGCCATACGATGAGGCTATACTATCTGTTGGGCACGCACTTCAGGCTTGATACGGAACAAAGTCGGTTGTTTCTACGTTCGATTCCAGAAAATGCGGAAAAACCAAGAACAACATAATTCAAAGATGGAGAATCGAATTATCCGGTTACCTTTCTGGCTTTATCTAACGACCGAATCATGATAATGTGGCGGCACTATACCGAAGCTTCTGTTCGGCCATCTGATCCCTGGAATCACTGAAAAGACTGTACAGCTTTTTGCACCATCCGGGTGTTGTCCACATTCTTTTCATACTCTGTCGATATGGGGTCTGCCACCAGTAGTTGTCCACTCCGTCCTAAATGCAAACTGCAGTTCTGTAAATTGCTTACTGGAGATCTCACCAAAGCCATCGCTCCGTTTGAATACTGCCTTCAAAGGACCGTTGCCATCGGCATCCCGAAACGGATATTTGCTGGCAATCGCAGATTAGTATTTTGCTTATTAGTACCCTAATTTATCAGCTGCAGCAGTTACTCGATGTCTAGCTAGTACTTCCGATTTTCGCCAGGCATTTTACGTCCATTCCGATAGAGGTCCTTCTTTCATGTCTGAGGAATGGAAAACCTTTCTCCATAGCAATGGCGTTCCCCCTAACAGAACGACAGCCCACCGTCCCCAGTCGAACGGTCAAGTTGAAAAGCTCAACGCAACCCCTTGGGGGACTGTTTTGGCAGCTCAGTCAAAAATTGACTCCTAGCCAGTGAGAGACTGCCCTCTCGCACGCTCGCCACTCTATCCAGGTGCCGTTGTGGAAATCTATAAACAACCCCCTCATGAACGCCTGTTTCTCCATAACAGGAAACCCGACTCGGGAGTATCACTGCCTACTTGGCTGAGCAGCCCAAGACCCGTCCTAATGCGTAAACAGCTGTATCCAGTGCATCGGTTCCTAAGACCAGTGGTGTTTGCCGGTCAATAGAGGTGATAACGCGCTTTTCAAGCTCCTTTTTGAGTGCCACGAAAGATGTCTTGCCGTTGATACCGCAAGGGTATGACCTTGCTGTAAAACCAGTGGATTGAACCTTATCGAGAAGTTAGGTGTTCCCAGTTGGAGTAAATATAAACTACACAACAGCTCACCGCCATTGGAAATTACGTTCTCTTGGCGTCTAGACGTTCTTTGAGTGGTTGTGATGTCTCGGGGTTATTTTTCGTCACTCCATAAGAGACTTTATAACCCGAGAGTCTCAGTTCTTGCCTTCACTTCGATGGTACTCTTTCTTTCGAGGGTTAGCCCGTAGTTCTTCGGTGCGCGTAAGTGAAATTGACCAGATTTTTATGCGTGATCTTCCTTCTCTTCATTCCAAAACATCGCACATTTTATCGAATGCAGGCAAAGAATGTCCGCTAGGTTTCCGTACACGTGAATATCTTCTGTCGATAGCACGTTCTGAAGCAAGCACGACCGTTTTGCATCTCCAAATGGGCATCCTACAAACCATTGGTGTAATCACCACAAGTTTCAAATGCAATGGTGTAGACGATCTTATTTTTCACTTTAATATGTGGAATCTGGATGGTACACGATTTGCGCAAAATCTCAACAGCGCCCAAACAGTAAACAGTCCTATTTTTATACATGGTATAGGCGATGCGAACGGTGAATATAGCAGGAAAGCTGGCGTTGATCCTAGATGAAGCAGATGGACTTGGGCCTGTTCGGAATCCGCGGACCAGCACAAATCGAGCACTAGAAGCAGCTGTCGAGATTCGGGTTCGCTTTGGCCTGGGCTGTCGCACCTGTCCAAAGTTGCAAAGTACTGTTACGAGGACTGGACCGACAGAGGGTCAGCGACTGAACGTAGGGAGAGGAATTAACGAGTAGGGAACCGTTTAACCTACCCTGGTAGCTGCGTGGCCAACGATAGTTTGCAGCAGAGAGGTGAAGGCGAGTATATCCAAGGCTGTCGAGCAGCTGACGCCCGGACTGAAGCACATTGTGGCGTCCGCCTGACTATGTGCAAGTGAAGTTGAAAGGCCATGTTTAGTGTGACCGCAGAGGCCCGCATTCGTATCCTCTGTTGTACCGGTGCGAAGACAGGGAGTATGTGGCACGATGTGATCAGGTAGAGGGGTGTTTCAGCCACCGAGGTGTACGTGAGTATGTGTCAGGAGGGATGGAAGTGACGGGCGTGAGTAATGGGGGAGTTCAGGAATCGAAGACTAAAGTTGCTGGCTAGCTGCCAGAGAAACCGGGGTGGTTCAGCGTATGTGGATGAGTAGACTGACGGGGGCTGGTGGGTCACGTGTGCGTATGGAGGGACGAACACCCGGCTACCAGTACCGTGAACCTAGGTGTGGGCCGCCGCAAAGAAAGGAAGAAGCCATGAGGAAGCCACAAAGGACGTGGCAACGCGGGATGGAAAAATGGACAGAGAACTTAGGTGTAAATTAGTGACTGCACATCTTCGTGCGTGCTGGCCCAGAGACCCGTGAACTAAGTTGGGTGGAGGACAGTGAAGGATAATGGTAGATGAACATGGCGATCGTATTGTCAGTTCTATCGAATCAGAATGGATGGCCGAAAGTGATGTTGTGTACCAGATGTTCAGTGTGTTGGCTACAGACGCTTAGATAGCGTTTGCCGCCTGCTCGTCAGGGCTACCACTAACCGTTCCCCTGGTAATTTCTCACTATAGCAAAAACTCGATCTGGGGGAAACCAATGGTCGTGAAGCTTGCCCGCTGCTGCAACGCTAAACGAGATGATCACGACTTTATCGGTGTTATTTTTCATCGCACAATACGCCTAAAAAATAGGAGTTCATGAAATCAAGAACGTTATATTATCATGCTTATAGATATCAGTAACCTATGAGGAGGTTCTGAAGGAACGGGGGGGATGGGCAGGTATTATCCGATGTACGATGCGAAGTGGGTGTTGATCAATGTAATTTCGCTATCAGGAGGTCAGTTTGAGAAAATAATCGCCATAAAACCCGTCTGGAATCGCGATCCTGCCCAGAGGTAGTGTATATTTAAAAACCAAAGCGGAACATGAACAACAAAAAACGGGTGGAGGTAAACTAACACCACAAATAAACGTGTGAAGCAGAAATACAATACGAGTACGTTCGGCCGCAATAAATGAAATAAAAGCCGACACCTTTAATCGTGGATTGCAGCCAATTACAGAAAAACAACCTAAACCACGGAAAAGCCAAAATCCCACAAAAATTTACCAAAAACCTAAACAAAACGAAATAACCTGGAGGCCAGGCATGACCGCAACGGTCAGTCGGGCATGGACGGAAGGGCAGAAGCGGGCGCAGCGCCCGACTGTTGCGCACCCCTATCGGCGGCAGCTGCTCCACATCACCAGCAATTAGTCGTCCAGTGCTGCGTTGAACGGGAGCTCGCTGGCTTTCTACTATCGTTCAGCGATTGCAGCAACAGCAAGCAAGCCTCACTGACCAACTGCGGTTCCGCCAGAGTACCTTAATCGGAGATAAAACGAGTGAAGAGCCAAACGGGAAACAGGGAGGGACCGACAACGCGAGAAAAAGATAAGATGCTGCCTGCAGCCAACACACGGAACACAGCCCGTGAACGTGACAAACGCGGGTTTCAATCATACGTGATGCCGATAGAAAAGGACAAGACGATCGCCCACTGTTCACGGCACGGCCATACCACCTAGGGTCTCCAGCCAGCACAAGGCGACGAGTTGCTCGGGCCCCAAGGCCACCGAAGTCGTGAGACAACTACGGGCTTGTAAGGCGCGCGCAACTATTCCAGCCCACGTGGGCCACGTCATTTGTCGCGCCGACAGGGCGGCTCTGATTCCAGGAGCGGACACAAATAACACCGTAAGTGGAGACGAGTGTGCGTCATACGCAACACGGGGCTCTCAACCAGCGTAGTCACTAAGTTTCATTACGCTGAAACGAAGCTATTCTCAGAAGTGGGCACCCATACCAGGTTCCTAACTTCAATATATACTCCACCCGTCAACTCCATCCAATCCTCGCATACTGCGCAAACGTCGGTTGTCGAACCGACGAACATCGCCTACAGGTGTGCTCCATGTCTCGCAACCGTACAACAAAACTGAACGCACTGCGGCACAGTACACACGACCTTTCAACTTTAGCGAAATATCAGGCGGACGCCCCAAGTGCTTCAGTCCGGCGTAAGTTGCCCGAGCCACCATCGTTGGACACGCAGCTACCAATCTCAGTGAAACAGCTCACAATAGTTAGTTCCTCTACATCCAGCATCAAGTTCGGCACTATTGTCGTCCAGTCCCATAACAGCACTTTGCACTTTGAAGGTGCGAAGCAACAGCCAAACGCGAGCAACCGTCTGACAGTCTATCTAGGGCCCGTCGCGCATAGTCCGCACACGACGTCGTCTCCGTAATCTAGGTCGCATAGCTTCCCTCCACCTCCCAGTTTGACTCCTACATCCCGAGACCTCCTAAAGCATCTTCCCATCACTCGTCGTCCATGACGAAGTTGAACAATGAATGGAAGAGATGGGACACCTGTCGAACGTCCTAGTCGTTTCGAATGAACTGACAGTTCACGCGTTACCTAAACGCGATCATCAGCTATGTGAGTAACAATGCACTCGCAACAGTTCACAACTGCGTTGCATACCTTTCCGGTGGAGAAGCACTGAGTAGAGCTGGTCGATCTCACGGAGTCCCGAAAGCACCTATCAAGTCGAGAAAACATACGATCGTATGGCGGCGGGTGACGTGGTGGCGGTTTCGAGTATCTGTCGAAGAGTGAAGATCTGGTCGATGCAACCTCGATCTGGCCGAAATCCGGCCTGCTGTTTGCGGATATTACTCTCGCGAATCGGTGTCAAACTATGCAGCATTATCGAAGCCAACACCTTAGTAACTACCGGGAATTAAACTAATCTCAGTCACTCCGTGTACTCTTCTTGAAAATGTGTAAAGTCTGCGACTCAGCCCACGATAACGAAATACGCTCCTTGTTTCATAAATCACGAAGCAAGGAGGTAAGTGAATTCATCAGCACTTCAGCCAATTTTGAAAAGAACTGGGGGAAGGTGCGTAGGGACCGCAGCGTTTCCCCTCTTCAGAAGCCGAATATGCGGCTGCCACTTCCACTTCTGTTGGGGATCAAAAGTGACCACCTCCGCAAGCAATCCGCAGCTCCAGACGTCAGACTAAATACGTTAGCGTGTGGCCAGATAAACTGATTCTTGAAATGCTATTCTAAGGTCCAGTCTTTCCTGTCTAACATGGATGCAGCTCTCCAGTCCTATCGCACACAACCCCACTAACCGAAGTTCGCCGCCCAACGCTGTCGCGTATAACCTTAAACAGTCTTTGACTGTTTACCTGAAGGAAGCGCTACTTCATCTCTTCGGCTACCTTAACTCACCATTTTCGCGGTCATTCCTAGGCTTATCGTCAACTGACGCTGCAACTGCCAACGAATTTTTAACCACTCCTTGCGTTTAGGGAGCTGGCGTTTTTGCTCCATCTAGGCTTAGCGACGCCTGAGGAGATCCGTGTTTTTGATAACACTAGATCTAGTACCACAGGCGAAATCTGCTGCCAAAATGCATAGCCCCTGTTTTAATTGATCCCACGCTCGTCTAACATTGCTGCTCGTCGAAGTTCTTAGTCTCTCGAGATAGTTTCCGTTCGTAACTGTGACGAACATCGAATCAGACAAAAAGTTCGACAGCCAATCGGGTTTTAGTAGCCTGCGTCCGATAGCCCATTCAGCCTGCACGCAGGAATCGCATTTAAAAACTGACGCAGCATGGTTCGAATCAGCGACGTGGTCCAGTATGAATCTACAGTCTGAGACAGAACCGCGCCAACGGTAGCTAATTGCGACATATGGCCAATCTTGGACTCAGTGTATCTGTCGCGTTAAGACACGCGCAACGTCGCTGTGCCGACGCGAACTGTGTGGGAAATTCTCGTACTAGATAGGAATAATGATTGTCAGGCAAAAATTGGAGAAGTCTTTCCCCATTTGTCCTATTCGCTGTGCAGGCAAGGCGCATCGCCCCACCTAAACAGGACTCCGATGCCATCAGTTTTCCCAACTTGTACATTAAAAGTCACCTGCTTACCACTCACTACAATGTCACAGCAGCGCTATTGCTCTTCCGAACAAAGACTGGACGAGGTTATACGTAAACTCCCAGTCATTAACCTTCACTGTCAGTAGCACTACGCAGATCTGGTTTGACGCGTATCGACCGACGATAAACAAATAAACTGCGCTTAACACTGCCGTATCCTTATCGGACGCACCCGCCGCACTCCCTCTCCAGTCCCATGGACCAACAACAAGCGCACTGTTGACTGGGATCCCGTCTAAAAGGCGACTGTTCTCCAGCCTTCCCACTCAAAGACTACTCCTACACACCCGCTGCACCCACGCTTGAGCTGCTTCGTCTACAGCTTGAAGTGAGCGACGAAAATATCCTTGACGAACAAATCAGGCGCAAGTTAGCTGAAGTTACTCTACTACAATCCCTCAATTACGTGATTGCAACTCACGCAGCAGACAATCAATCGAAAGTGAGTCCACTGTCAGCGGCTAATGCGCCTGTTTGACAAAACAGCACTGCACTTGCAAGTGAGCCACATTGAAGGAAACCGAGATTCAGAGGCTGACGAAGGCTTGAAAAAATTTGAGCTAAGCAGATTGAAAAAAAAACCCACACCTACTACAACTACTCCCCCTGAAAACACACCAAAACCATTGCTAGTATCGACGTAGCTTACACTGGAGCAACTACACAGGGTAGCCCGCAGCCAAGGGGCAAACAGATTGGGTTGGAGACAAGAGAGGAACCTTGGGCAGTAGCAATACTTATCACTAACCCACAACCCACCTGCGATCGATGCAAATGGGCAGCGCGATCCTGATTATTCTGCGCACGCCGATGCAAGTATGGATTATTTTGTAGGCGTTGTTACCTCGTGGGGAATAATGGACGGGTCTGCTAGGGAGTCACCACTAAGCAGAAGAACGAATTAGTTGGTTCTCAAACCCCAGCCTTTGTTCTAACAAGAAACTGACCCAAGGCAACGGGGCATAGCTTGCAGTGGAAAGCCCATCTACTTGGAATCAAATTGTTCTACCACTCGTTTTTTTTCCGACTGAGCTGCTAACTCAGATCAACGCCGACCTGGGGACCCGGAGACTACTTCGTCAGGCCTCTACCCATTGACCTTCCATGCGTGATTGAATCTTCGGCTTGAGATAAGCCATCCTCTATAGCTCGTTTGCTCATGGAGGCAAGCAAGCCGTCACACCACGTCAAGGTTTAGTCTCGTTGTGACAGTATTCATCCTCTTTCGTCACAATTATCGGTAATGAGTTACAAAGTTCAATCAATCTCCCGGAAAGGCGAAAAACCAGTAGCAATCCAGTAGAATTAGGCATTTTTAGTGAAAACGCTTACCCTCTGGTCCGGTTACAGTTTGCGCAGTGGGAATCTAGCCTGCGATCCCGGTTCTAATTCACCTTCGACGTGCTGAGTGCAAATGATATTTCTTCGAGCACATCGGCAAGTCTTAGGAAACGCCCCCGTCAGTTGTACCCTATCTTTATAGGTGGACCCCGTAGCTTCACAACGAGGCGAGTGACGACCCTCTGCACCCTTAATTAATTAATCAGTTGTACGCAGGGATGCAGCAACCCCTCCAAAGTTCAACTTTCGTCGTATAGCAGCTTGGAGGCATTGTACGACGGTCGGCTGAAGGAACGTGGGACATCACCCAAATGTTGTCGGTATGAGCACGGCTTTTCAACGAATGAGTAACCGTTACCCCAAAATCACAATCACCACCGATTTTCCGCAGCAGAGAACCTCGAAAAGGGTAGCTGTGTGTCCCGCGTTCTTTGAAGGTCCACCATCATATGCATGGTTTACTAGCAGCTGCCATTTCTCTTACCAGCGGTCCAGGTCCTTTTGCAAATATCTCCGGTAGTCTGATCCAATAATTATCCGCCAGAATTTTAGGTAATCTGCGTAGATCAAACACAGGCTTTATATAACTTGTGGAAAATCGTTTGTGGACATCAGGAACAGCAATGGTCCCAGAAAAGAGCCTTGTGACACACCACTGTCTTCCTCGTGCCAGGTGAAATACGAATCGAAGACCACCACAGTGAACGATCTTCTTCGCAGAAGATCCTCAAGTCATCACCATAGCTTCGCTAAAACTCCGAAGGGTTTTAGCTCCGCCATCAATCTGTGGTGCGGGACTTAGTCGAACGCCTTTCGGATATCGACGCAGACGACATCTGCCAGAAGGCCCTCTGTCATTACTGAGGCCCAACGCTCACGAGCCAGAAGATTCCGCAGACAGGAATGCCCCTTCCGAAAGCAATGTTGCTGAGGGCTAAGTAGATGGTGAGTCTGCAGGTTTTCTCGCAAGTGGATGGAAACCAATTGTTTCATGAAATTTCCCGCTATGCAGGCCAAGGGGGCAGAATTAGCCGTCTGAGACTTTCTGCCGCACGGTACAACCGTGGTTTTCTTCCAAACCTTAGGTAACTTTCGTGCTTCAATGATCGGTTTAACAGTCTCGTTAGCACCGGTACGACTTGCTGGGCCAATTTTTTCAGTGCCTTTGGGTGAATTCTGTCCGGCCCGAGAAACTTATACGATACTAATCAGTCGTGGACCCGTTTTCTACCAACATAGGGACTTCCGGACGCTATCTCGCCCTACTCCTCAAGTTCGAGTGAGGTACACAGGCTTCGAATTTCCCTGTACCTGTCGCAACCCTCGCCCGTCGGTGGTCACCATTCACGATTTCTGCGACACAATCGTCCTTTCGATTTTTTTCATACCACGGGGGACCACACGCATGGCTACGTAGTCTGCAAAGGTGTAAAGGAGTTTACTGGCTGTCATTTTCTTCTTGAAAACAGCCCAGGTGATGTCCATGTTACCACAGTGCTAGGTGTAAGCCGTTGTGGCTCACGCGAGCCAGCACCAACCCCTATACAACAAAACCAATGTGCGGTACACGAGATGAATGCAATACACAAACAGGTAGGCCTACAAAGCACGCGGCATATGACCAAGGGTCCACAGAAGCTTGTCCGCAATGTGTCTCTAATGTTCAGACCAGTTCAGTTCAGATTGCGCGTGGCGCTAATGACCATGGTCAATCGAGCGTCCAGAGATCTTTCGAATGTGTTCTCAAGGGTTAGCGTACACCACTGTCAGTGTTGTTTCCCACTTTCGATTTGGCTTGCCGCAGAAGTGCTGTATACGCTCAAACTTGAAACGAGAGAATATTCTTTATCCATGCTTTCCACAGAGACAAAAGTTCGCGCCACTCAGTCTATTTTGCAACCCCTTGCATTTTGGTTGTCTACTTATGGGAATGATTTGCACTTCGTCTTATCTGGTGATTCTTTGATCCCCCCATCGCTCGCTACTGCTGGTGATAGGTGGCTCCAAGCCCCAATCACCTTAGCGCAGAAACTTTGCATATGCGCATTTAAATTACTATTTGCTAAAGCTTTGTGTTTGATCTGCAGAACATGTCGTTGAGGTCTGACCCCTTCAAAAACCCCAGTATCTTGGACCTTTCGATCATATCGCCTCTGAATCCACGCTCTACCACTGAAAACAGACTAAGGTCTTTCAACCCTCTGGTGCACGACTTCCCTGTCTGTTCTTCAACCGTTCCAGTGGCTAATAGCTGAACACGCGAAGCATGTCATAACGTCTATTAGTGGTGGTGTCCATTCCTGAACGCGGCTGTCTAAATGTGGTCTGACAATCGCCCTGTAAAGACGGATAAAATCCCTCTAGTTTTCTACAAGATACCGCCGACAGCTGTCTGAAGAGCTGCCTCTTGCTATGTGCAAAGCGGCTCTGTATTTTTCAGCCCAATCGCTGCCGTGCGGTCACGACCAACCCATTTCCTTATTCCGTAGGACTGCACCAATTCCAAACCCCCGTTTTCACTCGTCACAATCAGTCCTTCTATGGTAACGGTTTGCAAGTGACTTTTGCTCTCATCTGGTGATGTTTTCCACTCTCCAGCCGAATGGAGCACTTCATAGACCTTTTGCTGGCCCTTCATAACTGCTCGCTTCCACCGACTTCATCTCTTGTGCAAAGGTGATACGTATTAGTTCAAACTGCGCGGAAAGATCGTTTATGCAGTGAAGGAAATAGCGGCGGCCGAACAACTGACCCGTGTATTGCCCGAAACGACGGATATCTCGTTTTCCTTTAAAATCGATTTGGTGGCTGATGTCACTTCTTCAGACAGCGTTATCCACACAGGCAGTGCACCATACGCAAGAAAAATGGTTGTCAGGAATGTCGAGTTTTCCGTCTCAAAATCGTTCTGTAGTGTACCCGTGGTGAGGAAAGAGGGCGATTAAAATGTCTCAATATTTGGCTGATGAGAAGAGACGACCCACCAAAGTGTAATCAAATAATAATGGTTGAATTTTGAGAGGTTTGAGGAGTAAGGCAAGTGGGTAAGTATCCGAATCATTTCGGTGGGTGGTATCTAAACTCTTCGCAGTGCTTCATGATTCTACATTAGGCCATCAAGCACCACCTGGTCCCCATGTTCTCCGAGATGCCGAATAATGGTTGAATAGATCGTCGGGAACTTGTCATTTGGAATACGCTTGAAAGACCTGCAGGTCTGGTTTAGAACGCAGATCGCCGCCTTTTTGCAAGCTAATGGTGATTTACGAGAGGTCACAATGCAGCCAGAAAGTTACTGATTTTTTGACGATCGGCCTTGGTCCAGATGGCAGCATTGTCGATAGGTAGTCTGTGCTGACTTCACTTGGTGATTTCCACGTTGACAGCTGTTGAGTTAAAGCTGAATAAATTTCCGCCATGGGACCAGAAATAATGCAGCTCTGAAAACTATGAGGGAGCAAAATGTGGGCAACCCTGTTGAAGGACTTGGCGACGTCCATGAAGCGGCAGCTGATATCTAGCCATTGTATCCCGCCCTCGTCAGGCTATTGAAAAAGTCAGCAAACTGAGGACGCTTAAAATGTCAAGAAGGAAACCAAGGAGCAAATTGTCTGAAACTTTGAAGCCTGTTTTCCGTGCAAATCATCTTTCGTGATGTGCCTAAACAATTTTTGGGAAGCTGAGTAGGTTAACTTACAGATAGCCTCTTTTTGGGAGATGTCGGCTGCCCTTCCTAATGATCTCCTTCCTGCACTTGGCGGATGTAAGAAATCGTTCCTGAATCTGCCGTTTCTATTAAGATATGTTGATAGAATAACTCAGAGCCCATGAAGCCACTAAGGTTTAGACTTCGGAAGCCTCAGGAGATTGCATCAATGGGTAAAATATTGTAGCTCAATGTAGTTGCTACGGCTGTAGGGCGAAGACAAAGATGGCTAGTCAAGGGGCTGGGGCCTAAAGGGCCGGAGGCCGCCGCTAGAAAAACGGAGATAATGTGTTGGTACCTTGGGCATCAGTGAGTCCTGGTGGACGGGCTATGCGTCCTTTAAGTATATTGAGTATTGAAGAAAAATTGTTTTGGTGGGCCCAGCCCGGTTGAGAAGCGTGTCACGCATTCATTATGTGCTGCCTTATCTTTGCTCTGCTTAATCTGCAGAAACTTGGGAGGATTTTCATATCCTATGAAAGACCTATTAATTGGTGTCTAGCAAACAGAAGCGACGCATTATGTGCCCGGAGAGAGTCAGCCCTCTGTTACACGAGGCCTTGATTCCTGCAATAAACTAGGCGTTTGCCTTTAGGATAGGCTCTCCAAACTTCTCCGTCATGTTATTCGAAGGCGATTCTTGGTCTTTTTTATCTGGTTCAGATTAGAGAAGGGCCTTTAGAGAGTCAAAATTGGCTCTTTCAAAGGACCCAAATTTTCCTAACTGAAAGGAAATGGATGGGCATCTGAGAATGAAATCAAATTTTAGAAGCAGCTGGTCACTCCTGCTAAGTGGTGGCTGATATCTGATCTGTTTCGTGGTCGGGGAGGGAAGGGGAATGTCTTATTTCATATTTGATCGTGTCCTTAACGTGCTTTCTCCCGGAGTTCTGGAAAACAACAACTACCAGGGGGTTTCCAAATTCAAAATCAGTTACAACTTCTCTTAATAAGTTGATTCTCGGTGAGTTGACTTGGCCTGTAGTTAGAGTGAGTGATTTTTCATCCTAAAGGATCCCGGAAGTGTTGTCTGATTACCGCCTTTTGACGGTCTTCAGGCTTGAGGGCGATAGATTACTCCTTTAAGAAAGTGCTCGAAACTTGCAAAATAGAAAAGCAACCACAACCTATTGATAGTTTAATGAAAAAACTTCGATTATCCGGGATTGAGCATGAAATCGCCTCCCGCTCCTTGATTCATTGCGCTTTTCCCCCTCCATACGTCATTCATTCTGCCATGTCCAATTCAAATTTATCCCTGTCAATCATGAATCTTACTGAATTAGAGGGCCTACTGATCCATCTCAGTCT
>LUCM01003812.1:4247-19546 GCA_008360955.1 Fasciolopsis buskii
TTGCCGGCTGGGGGAAACTGCAGAGGGCATTAGTTGTATCTTGGGACAATAAGTGTCGAGGTGGGTTTGCGCTTCGAGTCAACGAGTAAACCAATTACCAGGCGGGGTATTCTCTCTGATGTGTCCCCCCGTTCGATCAATTAAGGTTGTTTGCCCTGATGTACCCCCGTACAGAGCGATTCCTTCAAATTTGTGCAAACGCGGCCCCCGTTGCGATCAACCTCTAATTCAGCTGCGTCGTCTCTTGGGAGGTCTAGGCCACGTTCATGGGAAAGGCTGAAGTGAATAAGATACCAATAAATCTGCTAATGAGGCAACACGACGTTGGTTCGGCTGAGTTACACGTATTGTACGACGCAACAAAGAACTGATTTGTCTTATTGGCACACATATGAGGAAGGACTGTCAGCAAACCAGACTACGGTATCCCATTTTCTGGGTCCAATTTGAAGCCCATAAAACTTGCAACCATAACTCTGCTACGGCTCTCGGTGGCGGCCCCTGGGTTAGGGATTGTAGAAGTAGTAATACGGGCTCCACCCAATGCCTTCCGAAAAGTGTGATAATTAACGTAATAGACCAGTTCATTCCTACACAGTTAACACAGCAGCGTATTGATACATTAGCAGTCAGCCAAATGGGAGTTATCCACCAATATGCCAAAATATAAAAGTAGAGGGGCGTCTAGTCTAAGGACAACATTGCAGATCTTGTATCCAGATGGGTGTCGAGTGAGGACCACTTACAAATTTGGTTAGGTGGTCCAAAGTTCCTGCCTTATTAGCTAACTCCATTTCATTCTTCTGCGTCCTTTTCGAGTCCCTGCACAGTATAAACCACAAGGTTATGAACCGCTATTAACTTTTCTTTCCCACCCAAGCCCGTGGCAATGTTTGCGACGATACACTGACTGAACAAGATTACAGAGAGCTTTGGCCTGGTTGATTAGATTCTTGTGCTACTTTTTGTCTGCTGTCCCTCAGGAACAACGGATTAGTGACAGCTGGTAACTTGTCGATGTGTGAGACAATCCGGACAAGATTTGGGTGATGGGATAATACGGAAAGGGATATTCTGCGAAAGGACAGACAAGAAGCCGGAGTAAACAACACTTGCTGCTCAAGCTTGTCTATTGATGTTCGACGACCTGTTATTTTAAGGGTTGGACAACAACACAGGGGTTTCCAAGCGAACCATGGGCATCATCATGCCCGATCAGGTCCGTAAACCAATGTGATAAACGTAATTTTCCGTGGTGCAAAAGGGCAAATGGGCGTTTCGCAATTTCTGGCAGCTACTAAAGGTCATTACAGGATCATGAAAACGAACAGTGCTGGGAACGGATTAACAGGGATATATAAGTCAAATCACTGAATGGCCGCTTCTGTTGGCTACCAACCGATGGCCCCACTGCTATTGTGCCTTTCAGAAGATTAATGACGGAGTTTCGGCTCCTTGGGACTGAACTACTTTGGCCGTGCTTCGGTTCGAAAAGGTCGGAATTTGAACAAGAGGCGGGGTATTGCGTTCACCCGATCACAAATCCGCACGGTTTCTGTTGACGTTCCATTGTGGGGATAATATTTACAGGATGGTGACAGGCATCCATGAGGATATACAACAAGACTGGAACCAACTAATTTGGCTGTTTCAGAGTTTAAAAGAGTTAAAATCCGCCCTAATCAAAATAAAATTGGGGACTGCCGTTGACAAAAGAAATCCAGCCCCAATTTAATACCCCTTATTCCCGTCACCGAAGTGGATTCTGGGGGCGAAATCCCAACAAGGAAGCAGATAAGCAATAACCAAATCCCAAGGCTCGAACTTTGTAGGGGCCGAGTATGTCTTGAAAAACAAGACGCTGGTGCGTACGGCTTCCTGGCCGGGAATTAAGCAAAATCCTTGTCTATGACAGGCAGTATGCTCAGCAACATATGACTTCTAACGATGCCTTGACCTGTGTGTATTTAAGGCTACCTGGAAAAGCCGAATCATCAGCGTCGTTTTCGAGAAGGGAGACCACTACGAAGCAAGTATTGTCAGACCCATCAGCCTGATTAGCATGCTTGTGGGGGTCTGGAACGCATTTTCGAAAAGGTCGCGTTGGCTGACATGCGCGTTAACTGTCATATCTCTGCTGTCCAGCAGTGATTACTTCTAGGCAGATCATGCACCATGAGCGTTTTCTGCGGGATGGGTGGCTTAACACTGGCGATAGATTGGTTTCACACAAAATTTCCGCCGCCTTCACAAATGCACTCTACATGTTCCCTTGCATTTTCCTTTTCTGCAGGCTGGAGAAACATTTGACTGCAAGCGATGGCGGACGTGGCAATATCGTCGGATTCCCCAAAAATTGAGAAGAATATATGATGAACAGAAAGGTTAAGCTGAGAAGATGAAAGCCAATATGGATAGGTTACCGGGATTTAGATGAATCAAAACCAGACTGGATATCACTTGAGGTGGATAACAGTGACAGTTGAGAATAACAAAATGCCAATAGAGTTCTGGAGATAAAGGAAAGAGAAACAGTCAAGGTTGCATCAGACTAATGGAGGGATGAAATTTTATGAGGAATTTTGGACAGGGACAACGAACTGAAGAATCTCCATTAAAGTAATGCGGCTGGAAGCGAGCTGAACTGAGGGGGATGATGAACAGAAAACGAGTTCGCAAAAGAATTAAAGGCTGTCCTTAAATAAACTGAGCATAAATGACCGCTATTTATTCATATTCCTATCGGAGTTTTTGATGCTCTTTGACAGCAGAGTTCTGGAAGATTGGGGAGTTTGCATGCTATTCCGGTGGCACTAATAACAGTGCTTTGGCAGGTCGTAATGGTTCATCTGGGCAGAGGTACCCAACAAAATTAGTGGCCCGGCCTTCTTTGTCTTTAGGTTGAACGGTAGTGGAGCGCCAAGTCAGGCTAGCAGCATCCTAGCATGGATGAATAACCAGCGCATACGTTTGGGTGGAGCTATCGATTACAAGGTTTGTGTTGCATCCACACTTTCCGTTAGCCAGTGAACAAGAACTGTGGTCATTCGACTGCTTGCAGAACAGCCGGAGACGGAGAGAGAGGGGGCGGTCTGAAATTTGTTGCAGCGGGCATTATGGTAGGTAAACGAAGTGCAAATAGTGAAAATGCCGGTTTCCTACGACCATCTCAAAGTCCAGAGGACTCTCTTGAAATGCGCAAAAGGAAGGAGACTTTCAGTGAAAAGGACGCACGCCACAAACGTTTCACTTGCTTAGTGCCTAGAAGGCACACGGCTCAATCATCCCTAGGCGGCATGGCTTTTGCTTGTAACGTATTGCTCAGTCTTGGGACTTGAAAGCAATGCAGAAATTGATTACATTCAAAAGTGTTTCCGATAATTTTACCAGTTGTCAATAAGATGAAATCTTCCTTTGAACCTGGGCAAATGCCGGCGTCTTCTGGAGGGAGAAGGCAATCCCGCTAGCCATAAGGGCCCACCCGACATTAGGTTGCAATGGAACAAACACAGTAGACAAGGGGTCTCCCGATAGCAGTGAGTGAGCACTTCAAACTTAATCCGCTGTGTCAGAAAGCAATAAAGAATGTGTAGCGTGCCTGACGTCAAATTAGAAAATCTGTAGGAACTACGGGACCCGAGGATCTTCTGCCGCTGTTCAAGGCGTTTGTTCGAACGCACTCAGAATACTGTGTGCAGGCATAGAGACCGTATTTGGAAAGATGCATGTAAACGGTGAAACGGATTCAGCGTATTTCTGCACGCTCGTTTGGACAACTGAGGCACACGAGGCAAAGGCAGAGTCTAAAAGCACTCGACGCGTACTCTCTGGAAAGATTAAGGGAAAGAGATGCAATAATACAGGCCTCCAAGATCGTTAAGGAACTGATCGCAGTGCGGGGTCGCCATGCAGCCCTATTACAAATAAGGCGTAATGGAACGCTAAGAGGGAACGGGAGAATGACTGTGAAAGGGCATGTCACAACCGGGTTGAGAAACCAACCGTTTGCCATACGAGTGGTGAATGGCTTGAACATGCCACCGGAGGTAGTGGTCGAGGTGTGATCAGTGTGTGGACTCAAAGGGGGCTAGACAGTGCATGATTTTCTGTTTGGGGAAGACAGTGTGTTAGTTGTAGGACTGAGGAGACGGTCGAGGGAATGCAATTCATTAACTGTCCCCTTTGAAGATTAAGGAGACGGGAGTTTGAGTCACATACAAAATTCGCATTTCAAGCTTAGAAACTGAAGAGGACCTTCACCCTCTTGTGGTCTGAGAATCGCCTGATCTAGAGGGTTTTCGTGGCAAGAGCTAAGATGATCAGGCATCTCGCCGTAAATTCCTGCAATAAATTTGGGAATAGGGAATTCAATTTGTTTAAACCTTTCAATACATGAAATCTTGGCGTCAGTGCTACTGGTACGATTCCGAGTCAACGAAACTGGTTGCCTAAAGTGCTGCTCTGATTGCCTATATCGCGTGAGTCATAAATAAATATGGAATTTACGTAGAAAGCCTTCATTTGTACTTGGTGCTGGGATATCAGATTTTATACCTCCGAGCATTACACATACCTCTTTATATAGTGTTTCCTTATTCTCTCTGGATCCTTTTGGAAGAGTGTACACACAAAGAATATCAAGCACATATATAAAGTCTTATAAATCACAGAAAAAAAGAACCACGCTCACTCGATTTATTTACAACTTAAAAATGAACGTTTTTTACGTGACTGCATCAGCTGTCTTCGCAGCATAACAGAGCAGTCTTAGAGTCCACAGCTGTTTCAGACGAATGTTTGAAGGTTTTCCTTTACCAATTGGTCAAGTTTTTATGGATTTCGAATATATAGCCTCGGACTAAGTACAAGCTACAAGTTTCTAAATACCGATATTTAGAATCTGGGTATTATATACCACCCTGTAGGGAACTACACGGAGTCATCAAATTTTACAATGCGGTAAGGAGATCTTACATGCGACATGATCATGATCATGTCATTTATTCCTCGAGTACTTTATGGGTAGTATATTATATTATACTATTCATATAGTCTTCAAATCTCTTCTTTGATTTTGATTATACCGAGGCTTCTCTTCAGTCAGCTTTGTTCCGATTGTTATTCTGTTAATGCTGTCTGTCTTTGAGACATACATTTTGTTCACTGAGTATGTGTATACTTATACTCAAACCCAGGCACCAAGCGTTTCAGTATAACACTTATTTTACTCTGAATAGCCGTTTGTGGGTCATTCGTGGGTAGTCGTAAATTATTTCAAATTCCAAAAAGTACAGAGCGCAAAGCTGATGAAATTTTTCGAAATGTACTTATATCTAAATCACTAAAACCTGCATAGGTTTTCGTTTGATTCCTTTGATGAACAGGTGGGATGAACTGATATGTCATAAAAGAAGTTTTCTTATTTTTCAAACACAAACGTATAAATATAGATTCCTAATAGGGAATCGATTCTACCCTAAGTTCTTGCTGGCTATGGAAAGAATAGTCGAACTGAGTAGATAATCTTTTGGTTATTAGACCAAGACAGTTTGTTTATAATTTTCTTCCTTGGTCAGCACTGTCTGCTCAGATTGCTTCACTGGCTTATCTTGCCCTGGATATTAATTGACCTTTCAATGTAGCTTTTTCGCTCAGCTTATCAATTGAGGTATCCAGTGCGGTGTTACCAATTGCACGTTAGTCATTGACCAGGACGGCGGGAATGACTGTTCAACATCTGCAGTCTCGAGAGTTATATATGAACATTTTATTGAGTCATAGAAAATTTTATTAGTTTCTACACTATAAAATTGCTCTCTCCGGAAGAAGTATATATGTTTAACGAAGAATGGGGTTGATATCAGAGACAGAAAGAAATAGAAAGTGGCTACTGAATGGCACTAAAGCGTATGTAAGTTGTGCCACTTCTTCACACAGTGGAACAAACCTTTGCAGTCCCAGCGGGATACCTGTTATCTAGTCAAATATCTAACAACTATAAATAAACTGAGTCCAACCTGATACTAATCGGCATTGGGTAGTGTTTGATGTTCAAGTTAACAATGAACTCTACCTAAAAACTGTGCAAATAATTCTCCTTATAAATCCCTATATGCTTTTCGATTCCAATGTATTGTGACCTTTGTAGTTAATGAGCGTAAGATCAACCGTTTTACTGTGATGTGATGTTTTCAAGTTCGGCAGAAAATACTTTCTGGCTTACATGCGCATCGTTGAGTGATTCTGTGGCTGATTTCTTGAGAAACTTTCTATTGGTGTTCTTTAGAACTGGCGAAGAATCATCCAGGATATTATCTGAAAAATCAAACTCCGTTGACCAAACGCGAAACTCTCATATTTTGCCAATACAGCTTTATTTGATGTTGTACCGATTTATATCAAATCCGCTGTAGCCGGTCGATTTAATATTATCAAACAGAACTTAAGACACTGGGTAAACCTGAGGTATTCATCTTGATTGCAGGATGCGAACCGCATTTCAGTAGGTGAGCGACTTGAGACCGTGGCCAAATAGAAAAAGTCTCAAATACTTCAGTAGTTGTTGATAAAACTCGTTATATTGCGAAGAATTAGGGCTTGAATTTGTAATGTTAAGAAGCCTCCAACCAAGCGCAAATCATACTTCTTACTGAGAAGTATGCAAGCTGAGTCTGCTTTCATGCATTTCTTTATGCATAATTAAATCAAAACGATTATCATCCAATCCTGTTTTACTGGTGGCAGGCTTTACGTAGAAATCAATCATTGTTTGCCCGAAAGCTTTATGATTGGATTTCGCCTTTTTTGATGAATGCAACTTGCAAGACTAAAGGGTAGTCACATTCATTGCTTAGAAACAATAGAAGACACCCGATTCCGAACTCCTGTTACACAATGATTGATCATACTTGAAGAATCTTAGCTCCTGGTATCGGTGAACTGAAGATCAAAGCTATTTACTTCAACAAACCAAAAATATTTAGGTTTTGTATTTTACCGACTAGAATGTAACGTAATTTTGCAACTGTTAGCGTCTTCCAGACGTTCAATCCTGAGACGCTGAGGAAAAAGCACGGAGTCATATAACAGTCGCATCACAACTGAATAGAATAATATGGTATACTGTTTAGTTCTGGGGGTTTGACAGTCTGAAGTCTTCTGGTTTCCCTGCTAATAAGGGAGACAACTGATTTTGGCGCACCGTCATATTTGTTCGGGCAAACACGCTTTCTAGCATTTTTCTTGCCGTTGCTCAAGTCGTTATCGGGTATCACCGAAGAATATCGACTACTTTTCACTGCAATTTTGAAACATGCGACAGTACTCGTTTATGATTAGGTTTTCTTTTGGAACGTGTTGGAATCTTCCGGCGTCCACTTATGTATTTGAGAAACGTGAGTTAAGATAATAAATTAGAAGAAATATGGTGGGACTGAAGCAAATGAAATGCATAAAAGGCACCTTACTACGGTATCTGTCGCTATTTTCTGTGTTATTCATTTATCGAGTTGATAGAAATCGTGGATCCCAACCGGACAATCTGACTCTGATTACTCGCAAACGTTCACCGGTAAAGTTCTCTTTACTATTTTTCCACTTCGAGAACTGCTCACTTCAGCCTATCTTCCAACCATTACCTTCCGCAGAGGACCGTGTATACCGAGAAACTCAACCTACAGACATGTGCAACAATTATCTGACCCGCCTCAAGCTGTTCGATTCAAGTGAATTCCGATCAACTGATCTTTGTGACTACGGCTCACCTTCGAGTTACTAAGCGAGTTCTTTCACAAAAATCTATCTATGCTACAAAGACGTCAGCGTTATAACAAAAGGAGTCTTCGGGAGCGATATGACTGCAGTCGACATTTCCTAACCATATAGCAAAATCAATCTCAGTGATGCAATGTAGACGAGGTCCATGATTAATGACTGAGTGTCACACAGATGGTGCACATGTCTCCAGTTGTATCTTCTGTGTATGTAAAAAGCTTTATACGGTATACAATCGCCTTAGGGTGTATACATGTAACATCGGATTGAAAACAAACATAGCGCTAACCCAAAACCATTCAAGCAACTTTCTAAAGACATCGCATTAAATGTAAAGAACGATAAGTGACAAGTAAAGAAGTATTTTTTTCACCGCAATATTATGTGATCATTTTATTTCTTTTTGTGTTGCTTTTATGGGCCCAGTTTCTCCAGAAAAGCCATAAAGCATTCATCCCAGGTCATATCTGTCAACGTCCCTTCCAGCAACCGGTTCTTTGTCTTAGTTTCCAACCACAAAGGCGGGTGGCACCAACAGCGACTAAAACCAAAGCCAACTCCCTCATTGCTTCAGGTCAAGCAGTAGTCTGGCCTTAGCGTCGTTTCTTCAAGCTTTGGCCAGCACTTGAAGTAGGGGCTGGAAAAGGTAGACGATGAGCAGACTGGCGGGGAAACGTGGCCTAGCCAAAAGACAGGCAAAGCGATTACCCCAATCAGAGAACCACTGTCTGCACATGAGGCCCAGCCCATGACCGCGGGAAGACGTCCTCGTTGTACACTGTTCATCGAGCCGCGTAGTGATTCAAAGATAGGTCAAGCCAGCCAGTAGATGATGTGACATGACGTGAAAACTAACCGGTGGATTAGTTAGTGTAGGCATAGTTATACTTCCGGGCTGGAGTCCATAAGATCTTCCCAAGCGATGGTTAGAGACAATGAATGATACGGCCAAATGTCGCAGTCAGCGGCATGTTTGCATCCAAAACCTGTTCTTTTCTAGAAAGCCGTTTAATTTATTATTTCGCAGCCGATACCTGTCTATTCCTAGTTCAATTTGGTTTTGAGTAGATGATGCCATGAGCCAGTAACAAAGACTAGTAGTTGTACAAAATGAAGTGAAATTATTCCAGCACTACTTCGTAAACATCGGTGGTCTAATGCATTCGTAATGCGGAAAGACCAGATCTCCCAAAGGACTACGGAAGTGTCTTTCCCTTAAAGGAAAGCCGGATGTTAGTGTAATGTCACAGGTGCCACTGGTTCGCGAAAGCTGATCTGGCGTTTGCTATTCGCGATGTTGTAATCAAGTTTACGAGTTCCATGCAGTAAACGACTATCTAGAACCAAGCACAAACTCCTGTCGGTGATAATGATTATCCCCAGTATTTTAAGTAAAGCAATTTGATAAAAGATGGTTTAACCCATACAACAGGTTAGTGTGATATAAACTAGCGGCATTTGATCACTGCAAGGTGACTCATCCAAAAGACTGGAAATTAGTTGCTTTCATTAGCAAGTTTTGTTCATAAGATTACTTGTTTTCCTTTATATAAGTTGACAGCTCAACGCTGGTCAAATACAAAGTAGCCCAGTCGTTAGCCTTAAGGAATCGAAACCCAACGAAATCACACTATCCGAAGTTATGCATTTTCAAAAAGTTAAAAATAAAATAAAACCCAGATTTCCAAAAAATACAATAGAAAGCAGTCTCATGTGCTTATCACTTACTTCAATGAATAGAACACGTTTGCTTACTAGCGGCCTTTGGAATTTACTCGGCTAGTGGCTAAGTATTTCTCTATTTTGAAGAAGAGGATAATATTTTCTACTTGAAATCTTTAAAGCGGGTTTCCGTCTTCTAGCTGACTCCATGAGCGACCCCCGTTTGTTTCAAAAGTCGTTACTCGCAGTGGCAGTAAGATCATTCTAGTATTCAAAAACAAGGACACTGAGAAGGACTGTTGTGCTTAGCAAAGGTTACAAACACGCCGTACGATTAACTAGTTATCTGTGCAGTACTGGCGACTCCGCAAAGCATTTACACTAGTAGCCAAGATTGGCTGAAACCACAAGCATAAACACACTTACGGATTGTGACAGCCATGTAGCCTAATCTTAATATTGCACTACGTAACCAGTGGTTGAGAGCAAAGTTGAACAGTCACTCATTCTGAGAAAAATAATGAATGCATATGCGATAAAATAGACCTACCTCATGGGACCGTGTGCAGGATCCATACATACCGCCCACTCAGACAAATGTGATTGCATACGCAATTTCTGTCACTGTGGATAATCGCATGTGCTGCATGAAACTTATTTTGGATAGTGTTGCATAATTTGCACAGTGAAGTTACCGGTAGTAGCGGGGTTTAGAGGTAGTTCCAAACATTTCTGGCCACACTTACAACTACAGATACAAGTAACACTTCGTCTAGCACAGTGAAATAGCGCACACTAATCCCATCAACATTGTTGCAAATGAATCCACGGAACGGTTCACAAATCCTCCACGTTTATTCTATAAGCAGTCCAAGAAGTGGACAAGAGTAGCATAAGTTAAATTATGCCGAGAAATTTTCAAGTACCAAACCTTGCAATCAATATTATATGAAACTAGGACATTACCACATTTTATCGCACGGTTGCCAGTTAAGTATCTGCTCCCCGTAGAAAATTTCATTAATTCTTTATCTACTTTTGAGAATTTCACAACTTTACAAGTTCCTACTGAAACTAGGGAGGAAATGTTTTACGATTTTGATTTTTTATACGCCTCTCTATAAATTTTGTTCGGCTAAAAAGCTCCAAACAGGAGCCCAGAATGGAAGTTGTCATGTTGAGGGCTATTCAACAAATAGTTTGCTGCTAGGAGGTGTTATAAATACTACGTGAGTGGCTGCTTTTTCTAAAGCTAGGAGTGCACTGTTACGCTTGGGATATTCTCTCTTTACCGTTCTGTTCATCTTATTCTCTTATGTTGATGTAATTTGTATCGAAAAAGAAAGTGCATTCCGTCATTTATTCGATACTTACCTTCTGAATCAAAACTATTTTATAGATTTTGTTCAATATATTACTCCATTCATCTAAATAACAGATTGGTTGGCCACATGTGCTAACATAATTAAGGGACACAAAAAGCGCCAGTGAAGGAACAACTTAAGTACCGTGGTAATTCTAATTGCATTTTCATTTGCTGCACTTTAGCCTGGATAATATTTCGGAAATTTGTAAAGTTATGTTGTTTATGGGACGTGCAAGTGACCGGGTTTTTCGATTACCGTAAGTATACTTTTTGAAGGAATTGTTTTCCAAAACAATAGGCTGTGGGCAGTCGCCAAAAGACAATACGTTTTCCTAGATAGCTATAATCAAATTCCGCATATCTATAGCTTCAATGCACAAATATTTAGACATTCTAAACAACTGCTTCACCTCTGCCCCGTAGGTCTTTGTCCCTTTCACACAAAGTTTAACGATGCCAATTACTGTCAGAGAGTCAGATCGGGTTGTGTCAAAATGTTCAACAGTCAGCCAATTAATGCGGTTAATCTTGGTGACCAATTAAGAGTGTGCAAGATTCGTACGATGCCCGGCCGATCGTTGTAACCACACCAAGTTTTAACCAACGCGACTGTAACGTTGTACCATTGGGCACACTTCTTGCATCCACGGTAATTTTTGCAAATCGGTTTTCCTTGTGCTGATTTCCTCAAGCCGATTGGATTGTTTGAATGGCAAACCCGTTTTAAATTATCAATGTCTTCTTCAGACGCAGTAGGTAAGCAAATTTGATGAAAGATGCACATTTGTGGACTCAGACGGCTTCGATTAAGCAAAAGGTTGTGGAAAATAAACACGACTAGAACGGCAGGGTGCCACGCGGGAACAGATGTCTGTCAACTGGATAGGAATTCACCAATCGTTTTGGAAAGATTTTCAAAGATCACGAGAACCATAGACTCCTCTGATCCATGCGAATCTGACTCAGTCACATTAAGTGATCTGGATATGTTTTGTGCGTTCGACCAAGGCAGTTATGGATGAAGACGAGATAATTGTACAAATTGGTTAAAGTGTTGTGGGAAAGGAGTTAGATTATTGCGTCTCAAAGCTTAAGATTTGTTGGATTCGGCGAAAGCCTGGTGGGACAGTATACGATACCGCCAAGAACCGTGTGTTTGTACTGATTATGTGAATGTGTGAATGTAAATGTAGTCCAACGCAAGTTTGTGTGTGTGTGCTTGCGTACGTTATGTTTGGTAATGGTGGACCCGAAAAAAATGACCATGAAGTTTTGGTTTCTATTTAAACTACCAGCGGAGGCGAGTAAACCATTCTGATTGGCAGAATTTTCTTCTCTAATATCACAAGTCCTGATCAAATGACGAAGCATTACTACGCCCCATTTCGTTATAGCAAAAAGGAACACGATAGCTATCAACCTGGTTTTCGGTGACTTCATCCTGTGTGAAAAAGTTACACTGTTAAAGAAAATAGTATGTGGGCGAGCGAATTGTTAATGGTTGGTAAATGTCCACCGAACAAAGCACCCGAGACCGGTTAACTACTTCCTGTCACGCATAAAAGGTCACGGCCAAGAGCTTTCGGGGCATGGTTGGTATTCTCGGACCGTGGCTAAGGTAGATGGAGCTATTTCACCAATCGGTTTTTACAACCTGATTCCTATTGATTCTGCTGCTATCAAATGAAGCTGACGGGCAAATTTTGACGAGTTTACCGGTATCTTGTAGAACATCTTGAAGGCCTCGTCAGTCACCTAGTCACCTGTGTCTGCAAGGTGTGCTAGGATTTCACCAGTTACGGATTTTCTTGTTCCAGTCTTCAGCCAGGCCGAATTGTGTGCCTTCATTCTCCGCAACAATTGGCGTGTCGTGTTGCCTACATAGCTTGCCGAACATGAGCAAACAAATGAATACATCAACCTGGATGAGGAAGAGACAAGCAGTTTGTCTTTAAGGTTCCTAGAAAACCCAGACCAACTGGTGAAATACACATTCAGTGCGGGGACGGGAAATGTACGTTTCTCAGGCGTCGAAATAGTTATTCATACATATTGTCTCCTTTGAAAAGAAGTTGCATGTGCAGCTCTTCCCCTTTAACCGTCATTATCGTCGTTTTCTTTAGTACTTCTTAAATATTCTTAAGGATAAAACGTTCCAAATACCCACTATTTAAAGATTTCAGGCTTGTTCGCTATAATGCAATGGGATTATTCAGCAAATTAAGCCCAAGTTGGTGCGCAGAGAATGTGCCCCGAGTTGCAAGACGCATACAGATGCCCAGCAAAATTCATGAAGTTCAAGCTGAAGAATGCTGATGTTATCGTGGACGACTGTGTGACTTCTCAGCTTCATTACAAAGTGAGATCGCCGAGCGATACTCCAGACTTGATTTATCTGTTCCATTGATGAATAAAATTTCTTTTGTTTGCAGGTAAAGAATTAAACCGGGTATTAACTTTGGATAAAATAACTTCTTTCATATAACCAAAGGGAATGTAATGAAACAATGCTAGAGAGGTGAACGGTCTCACACAACGTCTACGGTCTCCCACAGAGAAGAAGTAACGAAAACAAAATCGACATCGATACAAGCCTCGTTTGAGTGGTCATGAGAGGGCCTCAAAATAGTGGAGCCAGTTCAAAGAATTTTTCACAAAGTGCCATTTCGTAACTTGACCGGTTACGTCTAAAATGCCAATCGGCGAACGGTTTTGTTTCAGTCAAAGAGAAATCTATTCGCACAAAACGCTTCCTAAACGACATCCACCATTGCGAATCATTTGTGAGCTACGTATTAGGCGTGCTTTCGTTTCCAGCCTATTCATTCGTTCATATTCGGCTTCAACGACCTAATGATGAAACAATACGATCGGAATCTCGCATTCAGTCAGAACGTTTGTAAATTTTTCTGACAGAGTCCGACAATCACCTCAGTTTCTCCTCCTTGTTTTTGACCGCAACACGAAAGCATTTATCAGAATTTAGAAAACATCTGCAATATCTCTTTCAGTTCTCTTTTTGCCCGAAATTGCTCTCTCAAGAGTGGACATTGTTGCTATGTATATTGCATAAAAGAGTAAGGAGGTTGTTATGCGGAGAAGATTGTGGCATTTGGATGTGAAGGTCGCGGATTCGAATCTCCTCACTGTCTGCCAACTTGCCCACTTGGCAACCCTTTGGTGGCCACAATTTCATTTCTGAAATTGGTAAACGTCTTCATTTCACTAATAAAGAAGCCCAGAAGATAAAAATGGGCCTTGCGCCTGTCCTTTAGTGTCTCCAGCCAGCCTGTCTATTTCGGAGAGTTGGAATGCTACATGTGCTTGATAGCGAGTCCGCAGTTTTTCCGTGGTTACTGATCTCTCGTTTACGAAGACTGAAGTACAATAATTCTGACATTCGATGCGTCGTAACAAATTCCAATCTCCAAGATGAAAGGTGGTAATTTAATAGATTTTTATATATTGAATGATGGTATATAAATATCCGGTATGCGAATTGTCCAATGGAATCAAGTTGGTTGTGTTCATTTGTAGTTTCTTATTGGTTGGGATTTCTTGAAACCCACGAAAACGAGCTCAGGATGGCTACATTCGTCAGAAAACGCTCATCGCTCCCGCTATACAACTTCTTCGCTACGGCAAAAGCACTTGATTATGGTCCCGCGTGAACGAAACAGGAAGATTTTAATCATCATCAGCAGCATCGTTCACTGACCGCTGCCTTTTCCCCAGAGTTATACCTTTCTATAATAAGAGTGAATATCCAAGGAGAACAGGGAATGGACCCACACAGGTGGGAAGAGATAAGATGCTGCAGTAGCCAACACACGGAACACAGTCACAAACGCACTGTTTCAATCATTCTTATTTGATAGAAAATGACAACGATCGCCACTATTCACGATTCACCGTCATGTCCCTAATTATCTCCAGCCAGCTAGTTGATGGATCTTTCGGACCCCAGTCACGAAGGCGTGAGACACCTACTTTACCTAGGTTCGCTGCACATTTTCTCACTCCACGTCGCCACGTCATCTGCTGACCTCCACATGGCTTCTTCCATTCCTTGGGGGGAACACAAAATAGGGCACGATATGGTAGACGAGTGTTCGCCATACGCAACACGTGACTCGACAAACGCAGTCCGCTTAGTTTCATACGCTGAAATAGGGTATTGTGAGAGCCGGCACCTAGTATTAGATTCCTGACCTCCACATTACCCACTCGGTCACTCCATCCAATACTAGCCATACTACGTAGACATTCGTGGTCGATAACCTCCAACCGACGAACATCGCCCACACGCATACTCCACGTCTCGCAACCATACAATAGAACTGAGTGCACTGCGGCACGATACGCACGACCTTTCAGCTTCAGTGAAATATCAGGCCGACGCCACAAATGCTTCAATCCAGAGTAAGCAATTAAAACCTTTGATATACGCCTGTTTACCTTCACTGTCGAGTTGCAATCGTTCGACACGCAGCTAAAA
>LUCM01003812.1:21307-36245 GCA_008360955.1 Fasciolopsis buskii
TAGCTTTGCACTATGAAACTACTTGTAGAGAAATGAAGTACCTGAGAAGTAAATGTGGCCCCTTAAAGTGTTGTACCGTCATAAGTCTGGTCGGGTTAGGGCCTATGACCAGCTTTCGCTACCCTTCATCGTCTCCAGTGGAGTACGGCAAGATCGTCCTATACACTCATTTCTTCTCAACTTTGTCATGGAGGATGTTCTACACAACGCTTTATGTGGTCTTTCAGACGTTGGAGTTGAACTCCAGGGAACAGAGTTCTTACTTAAAGTTTGCCGATGATATCGTCTTGCTGAATGCCACTGCACAAGCAATTCAACGCGCGTTGGACCGCTTGTCGGCTGAGGTCTCTAGGTACGGTATGTGCTTTGCACCTTCAAAATGGAAGATACTCATTCAAGACTGGCAGGAGCCTGTGCTTGCATTCACCCTTCGTGGTGATCGGTTAGAGATAGTCAATAGCTTCAAGTATCCCGGGAGCCTGACCACACCTGGCGAAGGTTTTGGGGAGGAGGTCATATCACGAGTTGCAAAAACCAGAGCATTTGTGGCGCCGCCATAACATCCGACTTTTCTTCAAGGAAGAGTGTACAATTTAACGATTCGTAGTTTTCTTCATTACGGTTGGGAGACTTGGTCTATCCATGTTGAGGATGCCTGGCGACTTTCTGTTCTGGAACACCGATGTTTCTGCAGCATTTCTCGCACCTGGTGGGAACATTGGGTGAGCAATGACGAGGTGTGAAGTCGTGTGTCGGGTGCAGACAGTCGTCCCCTGACTGAGTTAATCGATCTACATCGCCTTCAGTGGCTTGAACACGTATCACGCATGCCTGCGCATTGTCTACCTTTTCGTGCTCTTTTTCGACGTGTTGGGCAAGACTGGGAGAATCAACGTAGCTGTCAGTCTGAGGCTTGGCATAGAGGCATGAAGAAGGCAGCTTCGGTTTTGGTCTCTGTTGGTGCTTCCCGCCTTCAAGGTCGGGGCCGGAGAGATGCGAAGAAGCTTGGAGATACGGTTCACTACCGAAGTCAGGGGCGCGAATGCTGCGCAGCTTTTCTGTAGAACTCGCTCCACTTAAAAATAACTCGAAAGCAACCAGAACTCAAAATGTGTACGGTTAAAAGACGAGGCAAACTGGCTAAAGCGTTCGACTCAAAATCGTTCGTCCCAGGTTCGCATCCCAGTGGATATGCACTACTGACGATTCCCAATAGGGCTGAAACAGCTGTACAATGCTTCAACGGTTTCTTTATAATGAGTTGAGCGATGATATCACATAGTGAATTATTTCATACATCCATTTTACTGGCCTGCATGGAAGGAACTACTGTTTTGTGTACAGATAATTTCCGATTCGATTTTGAAAATATTATTAGAGGTAAACTTTTCTTTTCGCTTATGATATGCTAGCCAAATGTATTTGGCTGGAAAACTCTTGCAACTAATCGTTTATACACTCTCTCTTCGTGGTCGGTGATGCACGTTCGGAGTTTTGTTCCATTTCATCCAATAAAACTATATTTGTTAGTTTCTCATATACCCGAACGGCATGTATTGTGGCAGATTACCGATTTATGTTTTGTTTTCACACTTGTTTTCACATGTTTTGTCCCCCAAGTTTATAAACTATTGTTGTATCTTGATGGACTATGCTTTGAATTTGCCGGTCTTTTTCGCTTTTTATGTTCGTGTTACGAATTTTGCGAACTCCGGTGACTGGCGACAAAACGAACGTAGAATAACACGAAAAATAAATGAATTATCTGTCTTCTTACGAGAATTTCGTGTGTGTAATTGCGATGAAGGTCATCAAATCGAATGACATTCTAAAAGGTCGATTACTATTTCACTTGTCCGGGTCTCTAGATTCAAGTTAATTGGACTGTACAGACTTGGGGCTTGAGTTGCTAAGAAATGCGACTAAAATGGTTGAACTCATTATTGCATATATGACATGTTCTCCGAAGTAGACTAAGTAGGCGTTTCCAATGGTTGCAGACCGGTGATGTTTTTGGAAGAGGTACAGTCACATTAGTCTTTTGTTAAGTTGTCGGTATTTACTGTGGTAAATGCTTTCAGTTCGAACAGAAATACCAATATGTCACATTGAAACTCATGTCGGTTAGTTCACTGTCTACAGATGTGTCGCTTGTGTAAGCAACCTCTGTTCAGTACTTGATGGTCTCTGATTGTTGTCTGGTGGTTGTTTCTCTTCATTCGGTAGCCTCGGGCTGTTTTTGCCAAACATCGGCTGAATTGAACCAGGCGCACGCAGTTTTGCTAGATGAAGTTATCACTGTCGATTGCATTCTTGTTGTTCCATCCAACTGCCTTGGCGTGTCACAGGACTCGACGTGATGTGCCCGTTTGCAGTCTCGGGTTTTTATGAGTATTGATTGGTTGCTAAAACCAACCAAACGAGGACTAGGAGAGAACATTCGACCGGAAAAGGGCAAAATTTTCATGCGGTTTTGCGTAGTGTGAGAAAAAAGAAAAGTTTCGTCGATTTGACCAACCACTACTCTTTTCTATGATTCCATCTGATGCTTTGAGTGGCGCATATCCGTGCATATTCCGCACTGCTCATCAGCCCGTCATTTCTTTCTGGTCTGTTTGTTTTTAGTGGTTATGAAAACTTCAAGGAATTTCGAGGATTTTGCTCCACACGATCTCCGCTCGTGCACTTCTGCGATTTTTGCTTTTTTGATGACTGAAACTGTGCTATTTTCCAATTATTTACTATTGCTCATTTTCTAAACGTCTGATCGATTCGGAACAGCTGTTGCATTGCTTTGATCGGCTTTAGTAATGCGGTTAGACTGACGTCGTTTTAAGATGACCAGTCGTTAACCAACTAGTGGTTTTAGAGATTGCCAAGCCTCATGAGCCTGACCTGGCCAGCGTTCTCGGGCGATAGAGTTGACATTGCTCGACGAATGCACCCGTTTGCATTTTTGCCATACTTTACTGAAACTTGATGTGTTCACTACTACGTCTGGATTGTTTCAGGCAAGTTTAGACAAGCGTACATGAACTATACAAAAAGTCCCTTAAAATTGACACACACTTGCACCGACGATATCACCTCGACTTTTGATGAAGCGCTTACGATCTGAACGTCGGGTTCAGCAGTCAGAACCTTCATTAAAACCGACAACGAGGATGTACCGTAGCAAACAAACAGGGCGAGCGGTAGTGGCGATGGCCAAGCGGATAAAGTCGTGGCGTGTTGACATGAAGGTCGCGGGTTCGAATCCTCCCACCGCCGGTCAACTTCACCACTTGGTAGCTCTCTGCTGGCCGCGGCCCCGTCCCTGAAGATTGATGTACATTGTAGTTTCATCAGTAAAGGAAGTAAAAGATGAAGGACAATTGTTGACTGAAGCTGCACAAGGGCTGTGACTATTTGGACTCCTTGTATCTTTGTCACATTACAAGATTATGATAGAAGTAATGGGTGGTTAACGCTCTGGTTGACTTAATTACGACGATTGTTCAATAATAATCTTGCAAAGAAGACTAGTTAGTCCAAATAACCGTTGATTCCCGAATCTGATTTTTCATTTCTATTCAATTTCTCGAACCACACATGGAAAATCAAATTAGTAGTCCATTATTTTTCCAATCCACAATGACGAATGTTTATATCCATACATTGGATTGAACATGTTACCAAGGGGGACTAGTCGGTGCTGTTTTATGCTAACTGAAACATGGGAAAAACCGTTAAGTGCCTGGGTGTCTGTTTCCCAAATTCCCATGCTAACCTCACTGGGCACCAATTGGGAGTACGCTCCTAGATTGATCATTACTTATTACGTACTGCTAGTGGGATTTTCACAGTATTTATTAAAAATATCATCCTATTGAAACTAACCATTTTACACTCTGGCACAGATATAAACAAGTATCAGTGAACGTTCCTTTCTAAACATATTTTCTCGTACTCTTTTGCAAATGTCTTGCTTGTCTAAGGCTATGCTGAGTGAATATAGTTCCCCATACAAAACCATCGAAACTATTAATACTATTCAAAATATTCCTAGTTTGCACTCGAACTTTTGAAGCCGCTCAGCATAAATGTTAGCCGGCCTAGTGAATCTTATAAGCTAGATAATCTATCTGTTCCCGTGTGTCTCTAAATTTGAACGTTTCTGCTCAGGCAGTCTCGGAGGATCACGTGACGTTCCGACGGCTAGTGTTCTGGCATACACGCTAACAACCGTATTCCTACCGTCGATTTTGACTTAAGGTGCGATGTGTTTCGTCACATTCAAAAACCCATACCTTGGGCCGGAAAGGAAACAACGTTTTACCTAGTGTCCAGGTGATAGTTGTTATCGGTAGGCTATCACGATGACGGTCCTTTGTTACGAATTACAGACGTGAACATCCGGTACTGTATGACATTAGCTTTTTGACATGAGAGATCTAAACGAGCATTCACTGACGCGTATCGTGCTAATCTCGTGATATTGCACAAGGCTGGAAGAACGATGACGTATTGCTGTTTCAGTGTAGACTATAGCCTCACTAATTCGGGAATATCGCTTTATCCTAACCGTTTCTTATTTTCCATCAAATCGCTGATTGTTTTATTCCAAACATGACAAGTCGTTTTTTGAAGTATTTTGGCAATTTGGACCTGTGTAAGACTGTCATATTCATAAGGAACAAACGGTTTGCGTCTAATCGATAATTTTGTTCGATGAGTTAGCTGTTCTCTGAGCGTCTGCTTTCATAGTTCAAAAGAGACTATTCGGCAGGGAAGGTTGAAGAATGCACAGTTGAATATCCAAGGGAACTCAAATATTAACTGGCACAACCTGATTCCGCGAATCACGAAATGGTGTTGGGTACAATCACTTATTTCACGCGAGGCCAGGCATAGAATAACCAAAATGACAAAACAACGTATATATGAATGATCGGTTTACTTGGAAACAAGTTGATGGCTATTGATCCATTAATAAGGTCAACGAATTCAACGGCCGTTAATCGCCAAAATAATCAACAAATCTGTCTAAATTGCATTGTTTTCCTACAAACATCAATTTGATTTTAAGCAAACGAATGGTTTTAAATCAACATTTTATGGGAGGAAGAAAAATGCAACACTCCGCGTTATTTGGTACGAGTATCAACAATTTTTAATACACGAGTAGTGGATTTTTGATAGTATTGAATCCGGTCAAATTGAATTTAGGTTCAAAGTGCCAAAGGTGATTGCATGTCTTATATAATAGAAATCAGAAAGCAGTAGTATGTGCGAGGTACTACTGCTTTGTGTATGCGCATTGTTTCCGGACTGGAATTTTTCAAAACGGTTTAGACGTGAGAGATTTCTTTTTCACATATCGTTTGTAATGAATAAATGCGAGTGTACAAAGTCAGTGGACTGATAGCCAACTGGAATTTGGTAGTCGGTTATCGGAAGTAGTTATTTGAATCCTATCTTTATGCATGTGTTCGAACCGTGTCAAAAAATAAACCTAACTGACCCGTTGATCAGACATTCGATGATGCTTTATTTCACATCATTTCATGTGTTCTTACAGTGCTTGAGTTATTTGACACAAGCCGATTTGTTCGCAAACTCAGTAAGCATTATCGACAGTGTATTTCTACGGAATTTGGTTGACAGGAGACACCAAATTGAACTAACTAATTAACCGAGATGTCTGCTCACATGGCTACTCATTGTATTGGTTCGTATTGTATTGTCTTGTTTTGTATTGTTAGGCCTTTTTCAAGCATAAGATTACATTCCAGCATGAATAAGATAAAATCCAAGAATTCCCACCATTCATGGTACCGTAATAATGACAGAGAAGAAAGTGCACCGGTAGTACAAAGTGAGTCAGCGAAGGTTGATCCGCATCTCGACAATGATCAGATCTTTGCTCACCCGATATTCAACCCATTCGGGGAACAGTAGAGTTTTCGCATAAATTGATTCCACTTGGTGTAATGACTTTGTTCCAGGGTCTGAATGGCATTTGGCTCGATCTTGATGTACGAAGTGGGAAAGATGACCGAGGATTTTACGCGAACGTTTATCACATGAACAGAAAACATGTAGCCGACCACGTTTGAAAACCAGATGTAAGAGGTACATCTAATCATTAAAACGCTACGGATTAACGACAAACAGTTTTTTCCCATAATCCAGAATGGGTTACTAAAGAAATACCGAGTAAGATTAGTAAGGCTTATTGTTAAGCGACATCAGAAAGTAACATTAGCCGTGAAGCGGTATTGGCTGAGCTTTCAGATTTGGAAAAACGAACACCGTAGTTTGGAAATACAAGCGCAAATGTGAAAAAAATCAGCGATGATCGAAAGACAAAGAGACCCCCAAATTACTCGACAAAATGCACTCTAGGAAGAGCAAAGATTGCCAAGCGTAGCGAGAACATTAAGAAAAGCGGGGCACGACAAAATGAATATGCATTCTGAACATCCGGATAGGTT
This sequence comes from Fasciolopsis buskii, assembly GCA_008360955.1. Classification (NCBI taxonomy): domain Eukaryota; kingdom Metazoa; phylum Platyhelminthes; class Trematoda; order Plagiorchiida; family Fasciolidae; genus Fasciolopsis; species Fasciolopsis buskii. The sequence continues at coordinate 27,784 of LUCM01003812.1, forward strand.
GAGTGTAAAACCACTCTGCTCTGAGAAGGTTTTGATGTGTCCTTATGATCTCAATTAGGTAAGCAGTTGGTGTAGAGTAGTAGCATAAAGCAATATCATTCGACTAATTGATTCCAGAGTGAGACGAATTACTGGAGCGATCAACCAGATACATGGAAAGCAAAATATCGTGAAATGAAGGCTTCTTGAAGAGCGCCCAAGTTATTGATTAAAAATTATAGACAATTTTTCTCCAGATCTCATGCGCTGGATACTTTCATTAAAAAGGGCACCCGGAGGGATGAAATTATCCAAGGGATGGAACCAAAAACGAAAGAATTCGGAAGAAAAATTACGTCTAACGAACTCGTAAATATTGAACCCGTGACAATTTGTGCGTTAGAAATCAAACTGCCTAAACACTACCAATTTTGTCCAATCTTTGCTACCGTCTTTGTAGGAGAATTAATTCGATAATTTTTTCTACCTATGCCGTACTCCTTTCGGTCAAAAAATTCCATGCATCTTTTTCACCAAGTAACAAACACGTCACAATATCATGCCAGTTTGTTTCCAATTTGTCAAATCTGTCGCATTCCCATTTCTTTACTGGGACGTGACAATTCGTGGCTGTCGACCTTACTACTTCGTGCCATACCGAGAAAAATGCATTCGGTTTTTCGAGACAGAAAAAAAAACAGATGCCACGAGATGTGGACATTTCGTATTGCCCTTGTCCGTTGCATACGTTAATCAATCCGATGTTTACAGGACATTATGAGTACGAACAGTTTGACGAACGGGCATTTTTAGGCAATATTTAAGTTCTGAAAAGCCCAGTCAAAAGAATTGGGCCCAACTCCATGGATGATGACTTGATTGCGCCCGTTTCTTTTGGGCTCATAATCGTGGATTACGTGATTCGATAAACAATGCCTCATTGAATGCTAGTTGGTTCGAGTTGAGGTTACGTAATAACCGTTTGAAAGACAACACTGGGTCAACTTTTGTTTGCTATTCGTTGTGGACCTCGCTACGGATGAATGTGAATTCCGATTTTGTTGGATATCAGAAAAAGCTTGTGTCTTGTCCCCTCAATCGATTACTTTGAAATGCGTTCGGAAATTTGCTGAAAAAGCCGCCGATTTGTTCCGTCGACGAGTGTGTCATCACAACGGCATGCCAACTGATAAACGACATGCCAGACAGAATTATGCAATCGAAAATTTTTACGGTTGTTCAAGTTCACCGTAAAAGTTGAACTTGTATGGTTTGAAACACTTTGGTTAAAGTTCCATAACGCATTCTTATAAGTCCATTTCTTCGGGAATTCATATCCTGGATTGGGTCTGGACCTAATTTGGCGATAACCACACACGTGATCCAATGAACAGGTTTCCTATGCAACAATGGTTTGTTTTATCAACAGATTACAGCCTAATTGTGTAGTGTCATGTGACACGTTTCGTGTTATTCCTTTAATGTTGCACTAACCCAATAAATGGTTGGAAACGTTGTAAAGTGTTTAGATGAAAACGAACTTTCAGTACTGTTGACATGGTATACGGACAGCACAAATTTACTGAAAGGCAAAGCCGATAGTAGTTTTAATTGTGAATGATATAATGTCAATAACACAGCGTTGTTGGTAAATGTAATGTGCCAGCGTTTCGACTACCATGGGTGGTCTTTCTCAAAGCACGTTTTACCGATAGTAGTTTGCTCGTACTTTTGGAAATGTTTTAAGATCCCCCAGGCAGAATATTTTTGTCTGCAAATTTAGTCCCTATGGAAAATTACGTTGTGACTTGCAAGCAGATTACCCAAAATGCGAAATTTTCAGTCCGAAACAATGAAGATAATTGAATCCTAGACAATAAATACTTATCTTTTAGGCACAAACTAGAAACGCAAATGACCACACCATGTATTACGTGCGAATTGATCATTCTATTGCAAATGCTTGCATTTGGTATAACATTAGTTTGTTGGGGTATACAAATGCGAGTAAAAATTTGTCTATTACCTAAAGACGCTGTAAATCCACTGTTTCATGTTGCCGTTACATTATAACCCATTTGTAAACCGCGAATCAGTGATCGAAGACATTTGCTTCTCTATCAGTCGACAATCGTTTCCATCTGTCGTTCACTGTCGTCCGTCTTAGGAAGTGGGTCAACTTGATCAGATAATAAATGTCCATTTATTGACAAAATCTAATCGTTTGTTTGTATTTCTTTGTGGTCAACCCTCATTGATTGACTAGTCCACTGACAAATTTTAATTGACTTCCCTAATCAACTGCTTTACTTCGCTTATCGATCGATCCAATCAGTACGGTGTGACCGTCGTTTTGTTGGCATACCAATTGTTTTATTATTTGTTTACTTTTCAACATCTATTATAGTTTGGGCGAGAATAAATTTACTTAAGCTGGTTTTCAAGAGATTGAATGACGTCCGCCAAAAAGTGTGAATAAATTTCCTATTGGAAAAGTCATTGGAATTATCACCGGTGGTTTAATTTTCCAGATAAAACAACATGATTGCTTTAATGAAAATATGTAATTATCGAAAGCTGCGTTGCCAGCAGGAGTAATAGTAATGAGTTATCGTGTCGGTCACATAGTTAATCTTTCGAAAGGTAGCTCATAGTCTAAAGGTTTCACAGTTAATTTCAACGACAATAACGTATTTTTGATAAGTTTGTATTCTTGCATTACAAATCACGTGGCGTTACATTGTTTGCAATTCATTTCTTTCTCAGGAGAGTTTGTAGATTACAAGCATGTTATTTGTTTCTTTGAAAAATTAGTTCATCAAAATGGTAATTTGTCCTGGTTAGCAATAGATTATATGACTTATAATACCTTTCCCCTACTGGTTTGTACGGCCACAGACCGCCAGTATATAGCAGTCTACTGTAATTGGTTGGCGATTTCTCCCAAGGTAACCTGAGGTCAACACCGACCCATTGACCGGACTCCATAGAGCGTTTTCAAGGTCTTTGCTGTATTTAGGCTAGCCACAGAGAAATTAATTACCGATGGGAGTCGATTGTTATTCGCTAGTGTTTGGTGGTCACGCAAAGCAGTAACAATTAAGTGCAAAATGTTGTGTTGATATTGAACAAGATTTTGAGAGTTTGGTCAGGCAGCTTAACGGCTAAGTTGTTCGATTCAAAATTGTTCCGCCCAGTTTGACGTCCCAGTTCGGACGCAGTGGATAGGAATCTTGACTGGCCGAATGAAACTGTTTCCTTTTGCTTCCGTGGATTTCTGATGCTCGAGACAACTGCATGATGAATAAATCCGTAGTTATTTTGCCAGTATCTTTTCTTTTAGCGAAGAAGGCGTTTAAAGTAGACACTTAACTTCCGCTTATTCGAAACTGAATGGAACATAGCTACTGAAGTTCCGGGCATTTTTATTTATGACAGATTCGATATCAAACTTATCTAATGCTAGAGGCCATTTCTGAGGAACACGCAATTCACTCCCCAGTCTGACCGCGTGAAAACATTTACGGATCAGAACAGAAGTTTCGGAAGATGAGATGCACGCGTATCATCTGCCAACGGTGTTTGAAAATGTTTTTTTTTCAATTCGTTACGAGTATTAGGGATAAAGCAACAATTAATCACATTATAAAATTTGTGGCAACCTTTATTTATTTTTAATAAAAGAAATGTTCTTCTGATGGACCGAAATAAATGGCCTGTGCACAAAATACCAAGGCCGATATGCCGTTGAATTGTATACTGTGAACTAAATGACAAGTAACCCCACTTTCCTAGCTTGAACCAAAAACCAGTTCGTGGAAAAATCAACGAAATCCGAACCGATAGAAGTGTAAAATTTCGGCGTTAGGGTGTCTTTCACAGCGCACGCTTTGGTCCCTGTTAGGTTTGTATGCAAGTATGCCATTCGGTTAGCAAGTACTCTGAGAACTGGTGCCTATTGTATCTCAGCCTAATGAGATCCATGAGGTTGTGACCGCTAAACTCGGATGAACACAGGTTCGTTCATCCATCCGTACGCGAAACATACTACTGAGAAGATAAATGTAATTTACTTTTCGAAAACTCGCGTGCATTTAGTACCAGCAAGAAGTGTAAACAATTGCGAGCCAGTTTTTTTTCAGTTCTGCTGATCGATGATAGACTAAGTTGTACGTAAATACCAAATGGTGACATGTCATTCGGTGCGTCAGACAGCTGCATTTTCTGCAAATGCAATTACTCGGATAGAAATTGTTCTCTTCAGATGTGCTGTACCGATTGAATTGTGTTAGAAAGAAAAGTCAGAATGTGGATTGGAATATTTTAATCCTAATAATCGCGTGTTCATTCACGAAATTATTTCCCATCTTTATTGTCGTTCATTTATTCAGCTGATGTCTGGAGCTATTCGGAAAAAACTTGTTATTGTTGGAGACGGAGCGTGCGGGAAGACGTGTCTTTTGATTGTGTTTAGTAAAGATCAATTTCCGGATGTGTATGTGCCAACGGTGTTCGAGAACTACGTTGCCGATATTGAGGTAGACAACAAACAAGTCGAATTGGCTTTGTGGGACACGGCCGGTCAAGAGGACTACGATCGCCTAAGACCCCTATCCTATCCCGATACAGATGTGATTCTAATGTGCTACGCTGTGGACAGGTAAGTGAACACGGCGTAGTTTGATACAAGCAACTCACCAATTCACTGTATGATTTATACTCGTGCTACGGGAACAAGTATTTACGTATTATGGATATTTGTGGCTGTCCAAAGTGGGTAGTAGTAGTAGTAGTTACCTTGAAAAGAAAGCCCAATTTTGCATTCCCGTATGAATAAAATGTCGCAAACGAGATTTAAAAAGAGGCGGAGGAATGTCACGGTGAGTTTCGTGTACGATTGGAAAGAAAAATCTTTCCCGTTAACACATCACTGCTTTCGCCGTTGTTGGTACGCGAACCCGGCACTTTCTGGTCCAGTCATCACCCTAACTGTAGTCACCCTTTGTTAGGTTGAAACTACAATCTAATTCTGTGAGTTGATTTTTTAAAAAATGACTAGGCACTAATCTTAATTTAGATAATGTTTTGGATGAAAGACACAAGCACTACCCATAGGTGGTCAGTCTTATAAAAATATCGAGGATCATTGTACTAGCCGTTTTCTTGCCAGTCACTGTCAGCCCGACCGGCGTTTAATGTTTTTAGCTTTTGTATGATCAATGTGATATATAACTGTCCACAATTGGTGTTGATTATACGCTGGAGACGGTAGAATCAATGCGGTTAGACACATGGGAGTCACGACGGACGATGTGAATAAGTCCTCAGCGATTGATCCCCATAGATTCTTGTGAATAAAAAAAGCTATTTTCGAGTTTGACTCAGAGTACGGTGTCCCATAAGACGGTTTGAACGTTTGCCACATGTAATGCACGTGATCACAAATTGATTGCCGTAGTTCACGCGGTCATCCTAACCCAGCTTTGGTTGGTAAGTAGATCAAACTATTCAACCCATGATACGAACAAAGGTGAAGCCCCAAATTCGGGATACATGAAGTTTATCCATAAAATCTTTTAGATTTTGTAATTCATGAGATTTTCTAGTCTATCCAAAGTTTCTTGTGCGTCAAAGCATATTGGGTTTGGCGATACATTTCATTCATCTAGTTTTTAATTTGACCGTGATGCAAGATAATTTCGGGAATTGGAACTAATCGAAAAATGATTAGACCAAAACACGTAGTAAGTTCGCTAACACTGCACAGTTTGATTTGAATCATCAGTCTGTTTGATACTTTGGGGCATAAACGATTAGTAATTGTAATGCTGAACTGAACTGACATTCTGCTAGGAAATAAAAGTAGTATGATGGGTCAGAATGTATAGATAATGAAAATTTTAGTAACATGTTGCGCGTCGAGAAGTCGTCCTTGATGTTCGCACCCATTGAAAATTAGCCAACGAGTTTAATGGAATGTCTAAACATTTAAGCTAGCTGTTTCGTGTCCCTGGGCTTTTAGTGACACCAAATTCGGTGTCCACTAACGTAGTTCGATTTGGAGCTTCTTGTTTGTTATCGCGCAGTGGTAAGAGAATATACCCAGTAAGTTGACAGCCACGGGTTCGAGTCCGGCTTGCAGTACGTTGCACAGCATAACAAAGGGGATTGATGTTTGAACTACTACTTATAAAACCATCGCGTGAGCGCAAATATTACTAGTACGAAAACACCATCTGATGTGAAAACCAACAACGGTGAATATTTGCTGATGCGACAAGCAGTCATATAGTGGGATCTGATCAAAAAATCAGCAAACAGACTAGGATATCCATTGAGGCATTACCATTTACTTCCCGTCCTACGATCGATACAGTAAACCTGCGTAGATCATCAAAATATACTCGGAAAAGACCACGTCACCAAATGCTCACCTAACTGAAATGATAACAACAGCCCTCAGATGAAGGGATCAAATAACTCAAGCCAAAAGTAGTTCCTCTACGGTCAGACGACAAGTCACCAAAGGCCAAGTAGAAAACTAAACGTCCAGTGACGAGGTCAGGGTCACTGATGGGTCAAATGTCGAGGCTGATGGCAATTCTGTAAATAAAGGGAAACATCAGCAAATGTGCAGACACTATGACGATGTCATTTCAACTGGTCGTGAAACATTTACGATCAAAATGCCAAGCTCAGCCATCAGAACTCCAAGGAACTCAACAATTTGACCTACGACAAACACAAATTTTCAAAATCGATAAGGGAAAGTTTCTTAAAATTAACCATCCCCGTGTACATATATTGTTCGAGACGAGGTTGCATACCGCTGGACCTTATTTTTGTGCACGACTGAAATTTTTACAGCAAACAAAACAATGCTTGTAAGAAGCGTTCATTCGTAAGTGATTATCGATTGGTACTATTCGGTAAACGTCATCAGTACAATAGTTCAAATGGTTTTCGATGAGGGAAGTGACCGACGGTCGGATGACTTGAATTCGCAACCGTTTCATTCAAACGACTCGATGGTACCAACTTGTCCAGTGCCGGATGTAAAGGTGAATAGCGTGGAAAAGTTTTGTTCCCCGGGCACTGCGTTCCTGGTTATGACTGGGCACCCTACACTATCCACGGCACAGTTTAGTCCAGCACAGTTGTGTACAACTGGTCGCATTACAATTCACTTCAGTTCTGCTAATCAAAAACTGGAAAGAGATTTCCGCATATATTGCATGTAATTTTCAGTGGGCCACTAGTTACTAACCAGCGTTATGACTTTTGATAGTTTAATTCAATGAAATATGTACAACCATTACATCTGCACCAATGCGCTCGAATTTAACTTGTCCCTTCAAAGCACGGTATACCTTGACTAAAAATGAACACTGAATATTGAATAAACACCTAGAAAACGATGGAAAAGAGGACAAATGTACAGGGTAAAAATGCTATCGACTTCCGCATTCAACCATATCACCTATTATCCCAAACCTATTCACGGGTGGTAAGGGAATCTCTTGGACTTCAATTCGGAAATCTAGATAAACTTACAACGGACAGTAAGCGTTTTCATACTTTCCTACTTTCCTACTTTTCATACTGAACACCTAAGCTCATTTTCCAAACAACGCCTATTGTAGGGAACAGCTCACAATGCGAAGGAAGATATGTGGATAAAAGCAACACCCAACCAAACTATCTTAGCACTTCTAAATTCAATGGTTTCATTGGAAAGTGAACATGCTGATCCAATATCGTATGCTTAGAGTCTGAACAATTTTATGAAGATGCCGGTACTCGAAACCGGAAGTCTTCGCAATGGCCATGCCTCTGGATCGAAAAGGAGAACTGATCTATTATTGACTGTGTAGAGTCAATCATTAATCGACGGCCGAATGTCACCTCAATGTCACAAATGTCCTAAATTGATGAATACTAATCAAACCTTCTGTATAAATGCTGAGATTTTGTCCGTTATAAGATCACCTGATGAGGTACTACTACCTAGATACCTAAACTTATCTGGTTCATTCAACGCCTTCCTGCAGGTACAAGGCTAGACACTGAGGTAACTGGTTATTGCATTAGCATTTTACATTTTGAAGGTGCAGAATGCATCTGAAAGAAATCTACTTCTTAGTTGAGACCGTCTATAAGTACTGGCAATTCACTTGGGTTCGTGCATAGGAGTACAACATCATCCGCAAATTCTGAATTAGAAAACACATTGGCATCAATCTTATACGGAAATTAGAGCAAGTTGATCATTGGCTGGTGGTGGCCAAGCGGATAAGGTCGTGGCATTTGGACGGGAAGGTCGCGGGTTCGAGTCCTCCCACCGCCAGTCAACTTCCCCACTTGGCAGCCTTCTGTTGGCCGCGACCCCCTTCCTGAAAAATAATGTACACTTTCGTTTCATTAATAAAGAAAGTAAATGATTAAAAAATCATCTCAATTAAGAAAGTAAAGAAAAACACATG
>LUCM01003813.1:0-10026 GCA_008360955.1 Fasciolopsis buskii
TGTCCTGGTTGCTCTAGCGCTCAGTTCTGCCTTGTAACACGGATTGTGTGGGCTGTGTCTTCGGGTTGGAGCGTTTTCGAGCAGCCATGTTTTGGTAGTTGGCGAGGATGGATGGGGTCCGGGTGAGTTATATTGAGGTGAGGGAATTGGTTGAGTGTCCATTCTGGAACAGTTGTTTGCGTATGAACTTAGTGCTCGTTGTTGGGTCACGTGTTGCGTTGAGGCTGTCTACCATATTCGGCCTATTTTGTGTTGCTTCCTAAAGATGAGAAAGCCCTGTGGAGGCCAACCGATGAGTGCAGTGGAGTGAGAACATGGTTACAGCGCCTAGTTAGAGGTGGTGTTTCAGTCTTCAGGTTGGGGTCCGAAGGACTGTTGACTTGTGGCTGGAGAATTTAAGGATATGGCAGTGACCGTGTAACAGTGGCAATCGTGTCGTCATTTTCTATCGAATTCGTGATTGAAACTGTGCGTTTGACAGTTAATGTTTTTTCGTGTGTTGGCAGCGGCAGATATCTTTTTTCGCGGCCTGTGTAGATCACTCCTTTTTCCTTTTTGGATATTCACTCTTTACTATTCACATGTCACTCTGGAAAGCAACGGTAGGCGGTTGCTTTCTGTTTACGCCTAACATTTATGCTGACGATGATGTGTAGTGCGTGGATGATGGTTACTTCGGCAAGTTTCTTTTTTTGGTTTAGTGATTGAGGAAGTTAATGTAAATCTCGCTTTTATCTCCTTTTTGCTATGGCTAACCGTCTGTGAAGATTTGCTTCCACCAGTGCACGGCACGAACCCACAGTACCTAGTGGAGAAAATTATACGTAGTCGGATTTATGAATCTAAATATTGGAAAGAGCATTGCTTTGCACTCACCGGTAAGCACTTCCATTGGAATTTCATTCTTTCTCCATTGATAGCCGAACTGCTTGTGGATAAAGCAGTGGAACTACGTTACGTTGGCGGCGTTTATGGAGGCAATGTGAAACCCACTCCTTTTCTGTGTCTCGCTCTCAAGATGCTCCAGATTCAACCAGACAAAGATATTGTCATTGAGTTCATCAAACAGGGACCCTCAAGTAAAAGTTGCTCACCAAAATGCACCTACATCTCATCTCCAGATAGGTGCTCGAGGCGGGTGCTTTTTACTTGCGACTCGTGGGTGATTCGGTTGAAATCTATAAATATTTAGAGACATTGTACAATGATTTCCGTCGCCTGAAATTTCAAGATCGTAGCGGTAGTAAGTCATCACATGATGTGCTTTGCTTTTGTAGTTTCCTAATGTCTTTTGCCTTAGAAATTCTCTGGTATGTTTCCACAGATTTTGGTGGTACTTTACGGTTTTGGCTGCAAAGCGAAGAGACCTGTTGGGTGCGCAGCAGGGTGGGTGTTGTTCAGTTCGGATTTGGCGGCCTTGAGGTTCGAAGTGTTCCTTCTTGAGTGATTCTGCGTTAGGCTGTTTTATGACGCCCTATGAAGATATGAATGAAGCGGAGTTAACTGAACTCAACTTGCATAAGCGAGCTAACCTTGGAGTGGATGTGCGGCTTGCTCCCATGATCCAACGAGCTATTACGGGGTACGGCTTATATCTCAGCCGAAATGCTCTGCCTGGAAGGTCAATGGGTAGCAGGACTGACGACCGTGTTCTCCTGGTCTCCAGTTGGGGGTTGATTGAGTTAGCAGCTCAGTCAGAAAACAATGGAAGAATGATTGATCAGCGTAGATTTGGCTTCCACTCAACTATGGGCATACCCCTCTCGCCTTGCTGTCGGTTCTTGTCAGAACAAAGGGTTTTGGTTGAGAACCCTTAGTTCTTTGCTTAGCGGCTGTACTGCCTTGGCGTACCCGTCCTTATTTCCCATGGAGTTCACGTTACAAATATGTCGTACTTGCATCGGCGAGTTCGCGCAGGATCATAGCACCGCGGTGCCTTGCACTGAGTGGGTGCGTAGTGATAGAGTTAGTAGTCCAGCGTTCCCTTTTATTCACCATGTACCTTCTGTCTTCACCATCAGTTTTGCCCCTTCTCCTACCATGTTCCATGATAACACGCCATAATCGCAACGGGTTTATTGTCAAGTAGTGTATGTGGGTGGTTTTCAGTATGTTAGCTCACATATTTTCACAAGCCTCGTCAGTCTCTGCATCTGGGTTCCTTTCAATGTGCGCACTTTAATACAGGCTGGCAACAGGCGTGTTTGGCTCTGACAGTGACTGACTTTTTGATGTGAATGTCTGGCTCGTGAGTAAACACGAATTTCAGGATTCGTAGTGAATATAGTAATTAACCACTCAACTCCTAATATCTGGTCAAGGATATTTTCTGCCACTTCGGGAGGACGAAGCCCGCTCAAGGTTGTGGTCAATGTAGAGTCACTGTGTTGTAGGATATAGGTCTTTAGTGAGGGCTGAAACATCTCTTTTAGCTGGATCCCAGTTCAACGCGCTTATGTGCATGAGGACTGCAAGGGATCGTTCGGCGTCCGGAGGTTAGTAGTTGTTAAGCGCAGTTTGTTTGTTATCTCGGCATCGTCCTCCGACTTCGCATGATTGCAAATCGAGTTTTTTGATGGGCTCGAGTCGACCTTGTTGGAAGGGGCAAGGCCTGATCTTGTCTTGTGCAGAACGGTGATTTTATGAAGTTGGAAAACGTGGGCTATTGCTCGAGATCCTGTTTTAGGTGGGCCGATGCGCCTTGCCTGCCAGCGAATAGATAACTGGGTGAAAGACTTGCTCAGTTTTGTGCAGACAATGCACTTTGTTATCCAGTACGATTTCCGACCAGTTCTCTGTGGTCGGACTGCGATATGGCCGTCCATAACTCGAAGGCTTTTGGGACGTTCGATTGTACTATTCTCGCCCAGATATAGTCTACCGTTGGTCGCGTTTTTGTCCATGAACTATACATTATACTGGACGCGAATACTTCGATTCGAACCAAGTGTTTAGTTTATTTGTGAATTTTGCTGCAGGCTGAACGTCCATCGACGACAGGCACTAAACTCGATTGGCTGTTGGAACGTTTGTCTGATTCGGCTGTTCGCACAGCTCATCGAAGAGAAGCCTATCCGAGGATAGGAATAGAACTGCGCGAGCGCAATGTAGAGATCAGTGCGGATAAATTTAAGCAGGCGATGCCCTTTGCAGCAGGTTTCGCATGTGTTCTACGTTTAGGCGTTCATGAAAAGACCTGAACCTATCTGGCCGGAGTCGCTGGGGTTCTGATGGAACGAAAGACGCCAGTGCTAATTGCAGGAATGTGATAAGATGCGCGTTGCGCATTGCAGCGGGAGTTTGCGTAAGCCCTTAAGAGATCGACGACGCTTGAAACTGGTGGGATATAGGTTAGCCGGATAGATGGGGAGCGGTCGGCAGTAGTTACAAGGTTGAGCTGTCTTGATCTCCAGCGACAGCATATCGGTAGGTCGGCGAATCCTTGGGTTATGACGTAGCGTGTGCGTTGGACTGGAGGCTCATTCTATGGTTTGGACAGCAGAGCTTGGGACGAGTTGGGAAGGCACTTCGAGGATTCAGTTGGTGGCTTCACCTACACGCCCGCTAAGTATATAGTCCGACGATCTGCCAATGCATCTCCTCGCATGCAGCTATGATTCTTTACTGAGGACAAGAGGTATCTGTCATCACATTGAATCTTCCAAACGCTCGGAAGTGAAGGTTGCAGTCTTCGTCGAATATTCGGGGCCCCCTTCTGGATGGGGGAAAGCTACTGCCAGCGTCCGAGACCCTTCCCCAGATTCTCTTCAAAATTATGTGTGAGAAGCTCTGGCGAATCCCACTTATTTCCTTGATTCAGATTTATTTCGACACGAAGCCGCATATGTTATTATAGGGGGTGGGATATCAAATGAATGTACTGTACCCCGATCGGCCTCAGCCGGATAAGCGGACACGGAGTGACTGCGGCACCATGCACAGATACACAATGGCCGTGCGATATCCGAATATATTTAATTCCGATATTACAGGAGTGTCTTTACGGATATGGCTGGACCGCCGGTTTAGACTCCAATTTTCGGGCGAATCGAGTTGTACGTCACTGCCCAGCGCCAACAGAGATGACAAACCAGTATTTTTCAAGCGAATCACAGTTCTTCAGTTTTCTGTCGATCTATTTCACGACACCCTGTCAGCAATGCAGTCTACTCTATCTTATGCGTACACATTCGTTTATGAGACAGACTGAGTTAAATATCGGTGTGTACAGTGTTATGTGGATGTTTTGGACAAGGCGCACGGGTCGGGCGGTATTTCGTGAGATAGATAGACAATTTACCGCCAAACCGGCTGTGTGCTCACGGGCAGCGCGTGCTAAAGTCTTTTGGTTAATCAACTCAATCAAAGATTTATCTATTCTTCGCTGTTTATTAAATATGTATACTTTCTACGGGCATTTCCTACCCGGGTCGTTCTGTAAGGTTCGCGTCAGCCCAAGCTCGGGAAAAGCAATTCTCTATGCCGAATCACAGTTTGTTCGTGTGTGTGTGTCGTACTATTTCCACGAACACGTTTCCATGCAGGCACTTCTTCATCGAACTGACACATGTCCCGCCGATTCTCATGAGAAGACTATCAATTCGAGTGTGCAGGTAGTACTGTGGATGTTTGGCGAAGAGAGCACCGAGTGGCATACGTGACGGCAGGCATAGACTCGGTGCCCAACGCGGTGTGATGTGCGTCGGGTCTGATGATGGCTAAATCTTGCTTTCACTGCATCAGGATTGCAACTTCGGACCGGATCATTTCGACTTTGCTCGATCGATAATTTTTCGAAACGTCTGCTATTATGTGGCCACATACGGACCTCAGTCTATTAGCTCGCATACTTCGCCGAGCGCAAATTTTCGCTTGCCACTAGCGTTTTTTTTGCGTAAGGTTAATTTGTTCGCTTTCGGGTGCTTTTCCGCGATTACCACTTGAGCATGAACCAATCGTGAGAAGCGCGAAACTCGGAATCCGTTATATCGGTGCTCTCGCGTTACTGGCACAGTTCTCGTTCTTAACTGGGGGTGAGATAATACTTCCACGATACACACTTTCCATTTTGCCATAGATGTCAGCTCTTTCCGGTTAGCAACTTATGTCGTTGCCTGACAGCAATGTTCGATTGTTCTCATAGCATTTGGCGGGACCGAAAGTATCCTTTAATTGGTTCTACTTGCTGGGCTGTTATACAGTATGTGGATGTTGTTGGACAGAGGAAGAGCCTTTTATTCCAGCGGTATGTTTCACGGCTCTGATTTTTTCGGGTAAGGATACCGGATCGGTGAAGCTTCGCGAGTCGCAGGCATATAACAGCCGCACAAAGGGCGGTGTGGGTGCTTCGCGGTCCGCGAAAATTATTTCTTGTCTTTCAACTCATCCAGATCACTACACTTTGCTGCTTTATATATACATAATGTATTTCTACTTTGTTTTTCAAACTTCGTTGGTTTCGTCAGTATATCTATAGCACTTAGGGTGGAACACTGGGTTGTATGTCGCGCTTTTTAGTTCGTCACTTAAGAGTGTGTGCTTAGTGTTATTCTAGTATGATGCGATTCTTTCTTGCCCATAGTCCATGGTTCTTCTTTCGGTAACGAAGATGAAGCATGATTTTATCACGGAATCAACAAGTACTAGTCTCGCGGACGATCTTGTCTGTGACGGTAGTTCGGGAGTAGACCTTACCATGCAATTGCAGGGAAGCATTTTGGTTCCTATGCATCACATTCGATTTTGTGACCCGATCTTACGACGGAAACGTTAGAGCACAGTTGTTGACTTTTTTTGGCGCTCAATTCGCGACTGTGTACCGAACCGTATTGCACATCCGTGTCACTTGTGGACTGTTTGTGGACATGGCAGTGTACCCGGGTAGAAGCATAGACGTTGAGATCTGAGGGCGACTAATAAACCCGCCTATACACCGGTGTGTAGCTCCGAGAAATTCTTGTTCACTCGCTATTTCCACTGCGAGTTTGGAATGTAGGGTTGACGGACACTTCATGTAGATTTGCATACAGGTGTTTTTGGCATTTTTGAATGAGAGGTGGCTGGTTCGACAGTTCAGGTTGTCCGAACATATTATTAGATACTGCGATATGTGGAGAGGTATAAATTACTAGCTAGAGACGATGTGCGGCTCGTTTATATTTATATTTCTAGCATGCGCCTTGTGCTCGTTCTTTATTACGGCAATCAGTTTCACACCTACGAGGTCTAGGCCTAGCCCGGCATGTGCCAGTTTGACATAAACTCGAGACGGTTAATTAATAAGATCAGCGCGACGAAGTATTCGGAGGCTCGGGAAGATCAAGCTTTTTTAGACGCCGATTATCCTTGTAAGGTCATCTTGTTCGTTGATGGCCTAGTTTATTTATTTATTGATTTGATGGTCGTTGTGTCCTGTTCGTTCTCATCTGTTGCGCTCAGTTTCTGTTGTAACGGTTGTTGGTGTGTTCTTCGGTGGAGGTTGTCGAACGCCGTGTTTGCGTAGTATGGGCTGGATTGGATGGAGTGAGCGGAGTGTAGTATTTGATTTAGGAATATTGGTATTGAGTGCCATTCTGGAACGCGCTTGTTTCAGATATGAAATTTAGATGATTACGTTTGTTTGTGTTACGTGTGTTGTATGTAGGAAGCACTTTGTTTCCATGTCGTGCCCTATTTTGTGTTCTCCTAGTGAATGAGAAAGCTTGGAGGCCACGTGACGTTTGGCACGTGAGTGGATGAATAGTTGTCTTTTTACTCAGGCCTTATGGGCTAGGGTAGGTGTTCCACGTGTCTTCTTGTGTTTGGGGTCGAAGAACTCGTTGACTTACTGTGCTGTGAGAAAATTAAGCGTATGCAGTGTGCCGTGACAGTGGCGATCGGTTGTCATTGTCTATTCTGAATGCGGAGTGATTGATATCATGTGCGTTTGTTGTTAAGTCTGTTAATTGTTGTTTGTTTTTAGATTGGCGTGACGGCGTTATTTATGCTTTCGCGTTGTCGTGAGATTACACGTCCGTGTTCCTTTGGATACTTCATTTTTTTCTATATTAATGCTCTGGGACGGCGCGGTCAGATGAGGTTGCGTTGGTTTATACGGGAACGGTAATGTGGCTGCTCATGGTGATGTATCTTGTTTGAATATACGTTTATTTTTGGAATGTTATAACGGCGATTTTTCTTGTTTTCGCCGATGCTGTTGTCGCCTTTTTGACGTTCCCATACTATATTTTATGCTTCCTATTTGTTTTTTGTTGTATCCTCTCCATCTTCTCTTTTTCATTCAAATAATTTCTCAGATTTCAGTTTAGTGTACATGGATGATTTCATTGATAGTTTGCTGATGGAAGAACGTGTCTGTGACGTAATCCTCCCTCGTTTACAAAAGCGTGCTGTGTTAGAAGAGGCCACTGTGCTCGAGCCTCGTCAGTCGCTGCTCAATGAGGATTTAGATGATCTACAATACGTGGATGAGATGGATACTACTGCAGGAATACCAGGATTGGGTGATGCTGACGATGACGAGGGCCCTGGTGGAGGTCGAGACAAGAAAAAAGCTCGTGACCGGCCCAGACACCGTGATCGAGATCGAGAACATAGGGATAGGGATCGCGACCGCGATCGTGATCGGGAGCGCAATCGAGAACGTGACTTTGAACGGGACCGAGAACGCGATCGTTCTAGGGAACAGGAATACAAAAGCCACCGACGTCGACATAGGGATGATTCTCCGCACGTAGAAAGACGAGATCGTAAAGATCGAACAGAACGGGATCGGGATCGGGAACGCAGATATGATCACGAAAGGAAAAGCAGGTAAGGAAGGTGGTGTTGGTTTGCACAAGTGCAAGCATGTCACTTCAGGATTTCCATCAGCTGAGTCTGCAAATGCCAGTTATACATTTGTCTGTTTCATCATTACCATTAATCATTGTTTGATCTCACGTTCACTTGGGTTTCCTACTAGGTACATTGTTATGCTTATGATTAGGTCGGAGTGAAGTAGGTGCGGTATGCCTCCGCGATTAGTCGCAAGTTTGTCGAATGAAGCGCACAAATTTGCTTTTATCCTATCACAAGTTTGGGCATCAGATTGCTGTCGTCCTATTTAGAACGCTTTATTTGTTCCGGTGGGTTCGGTGCTTTAGGGTTGCACGGATGAAATCTCGTTCGTTTTCCTCCTTTTGGTCGGAAAAATGCGTTTGAATACATATACAGGTTGATTATAGGTAGAGCCAATGTTAGGTCGTAGCACATCCAGGCTTGTGTTCAGTAGTTTTGGAAAGTAGGTTATTTTTCCATCATCATTTTAATGAGCAAACAGGTTAGTACTGTTAATTAGACAGCTACACACCACTTGTCATTCCTTTTCAGTTTAAAAGATTTTGTTACGAAAATATCTTGCTATCATCGTTTGAAAATCTCTACCTCTCTTGTCTGTATGATAACGTCTTTTTCTACTTGGTAAAAATAGGTCTCTTGCAACCGGCAACTTTTTCTAGGCTGGTGAGACTTTCCTTATGACATGCTTGGCGCATGAGTGTACTCGAAGGATCATGACAGCCGCTGGAGCTCACTACGCGACGGAGGGGGAGCATGTACCCATCACCCTGAAATTTGGGGCGGCATAGGACCACATAAGGTCACATTAGGTCAGACGTATTAACGAGTTAAGTAATAGTGGACTGCTATCTACCACCAAAGTGGCCGGCGGATCTGGAGTTCGATTCTCTGACGTTTTCGGTGCCAGACACACTTTACATGACCACCGCCGGTTAGCGATCTGTATCTTCTGATATGTCTGGCCGTACGTCTTAGCAGTATAGCGGTCCATCATTTCAATGTTCGCTTAAACGAATGCTGTATTTAGTTTAATAAAAGCACCCTGTCGTTGGCTAGTTGCGAGTAGTCCTTATAAACGCTGGATATCAAAGTAAGACATTTGACCCTAGGATTTACTCGGCAAACGACCTTTTAGTGTTTCATGCACAGCAGATATACAAGTGCCACGCACAGATGAAAGTGAGTGTATTGACTCTGACGAATTTAAAAACCACCATTTTGGCATGGATTCAAAGACTGCAAAGTCCTCGGTTTTATTACCCTTGCTTGCTCCCCTACAGGCCTAGTCATGCGACTGACATTTTAGCGTTTTAGCATTGATGTCTCTAGTTCAATTCCTGTCAATTGTTTGAAAAGCGAGTAACAGCTTTTTGGACAACGCTGTTTTCCGGATTTCTAAAAAAATACATACATATGGCTGGTTTTTTTCGAAGCACCATGAAACATCGTTTGGTCATATTTATGATATCTCGTTTAAATTATTTTATTTGAAACCAAGACGAAGTCGTTCGCGGGAACACCGTGAGGGCGGAGGACGTTCCCGTAACGAACAAGAAAATTATTCCCCAGGTCAGTTCATGGTTTTGTTGATCCGTTTAATTCTTACAGTTGCCGACAACGCAGACCATTGGTATGAATTCTCATGATTGTATGCCTAACATATTTCACCAGTGTGTGTGGATTTACCAGTTACTTTTGTTTGATGCTACCCTCAATGACAACGGGAAACTCAGATTGTGTACCTATAAGTTTCGAGTTGATTCCGCGTGGTAAATCGTTCTCTACTGGTAGTTTTTCTCGATACCAATGCCGTTGTATCAGTGCACAAACCTTCGGTTTGTTACTCATTCGCGACCCATTGATCTCCCCATTCCCAATGAATAATCACTAACAAGGAAAACCGTTGGTATTGATAGGCCGTTGTAATAATATAATATCATTACCCGAATTGTGTGACGATGTGTCGATGGTTGGTTGATCGATAGGCGGGTTTGAAATATGCGCACTTTAACGCAGGCTGGCCAACAGGCGTGTTTGGCTCTGACAGTGGACTGACTTTCGATTGATGTCTGCTACGTGAGTGAAACACGAATTCAGGATTCCAGTAGTGTATAGCAATTCAACCAACTGCACCTAATATCTGGTCAAGATATTTCCTGCCCACTTCGGGAGACGAAGCAGCTCAAG
>LUCM01003815.1:18323-45523 GCA_008360955.1 Fasciolopsis buskii
TAATGATAAAGAATAAGGAGGACCGAACTTGAAAATAAAACAGAACTTACGCTCTGATTTGTTTTGTTCTTTAGTCACTTGAAAGAAATAAAATCGTGGCAATAATTGTAATATCAAAATTGTTTAGATGCAAAAGAGATTATGCGAGAAAAATCGTCACATTGGGACAAAATCGATGGTCGGCGGTGGCCAAGTGGACTACGTCGCGGCGTTCGGACGCGAAGGTCGCGGGATCGAATCCTCACACCGCCGGCCAACTCCCCCACCGAGCAGTCCTCTGTCAGCTGCGGCCACCCTTCGTGAAAAAATGGTGCACATTATTATTTCTTTAATGAAGGAAGTAAAAAGATGCAAAGATAAAAAGCTTTTTATCCACTAATTTAGAGTTTCGATGAGCTGAGTTAGAGAAAAACAGGTCAAATGATAGTTGGATTGACATTACCGGTGAAAAACAAATTAAAGTTTGAAATAAAATGGTCCGACCATTTTCGCTCATCATTTTGGAAATATGCCAAAACTATTGGGAATCACGTCAGATGCTTTCGGAACGAATAACGGAGAATTTCGTCAAGAGCAAAAGCTCGATAACGTTTTACTAGTTTCTTAGCCCATCACATGAATGATATGCTTTCAAACTCGACCAAGAAGGGCTGTTGGTACTGGACGAGGGCACACGTCATGAAAGATTGTGATGTCCATGTAACGTCCAGCTGACAATCACATGTACAGATCCGTCTGCCGTTGTTCATATGTTCCATTTTGAATAGCCGCATTCGAGTATGTTTTTCCAAAATTATTCTTCCTGTGTGCAATTCCGGCTGTCAAACACATTCATTCCAGGGGTTGTTCAACTGAGTAAATATGATCTTCGACTTTCGCGATTTGTTTGTCTATCGTTTTCGTGCCGCGAAATTCAAAATCGAATGTGTTCCGGGCCAGCTGACTTGATAACTTTGTTCTAACGGTTGTTGTTTGGCAATTTTTGGCTTACGTTCGGTTATTTTATTTTAGTTTTATCTATACTGGAATACCAAAATTTGTCTTTGATTTCGAACGGATCCGCCCTGTCACTGTTGGCACCCACAAAGGGCAGCCATATCTCATGTGTGCGGCCGTGTAGAGTGTTGTACAGGAGACAAATTTTAGCTTGCCGAAAAGCAATAGCAGCTTGAAAATCTCGTATTGTTCGCCATATTCCCAAGGAGAATCGAAACAGGAAATTGTTTCGAACGTAAGAAGCGAGTAAGTCAGGTTTGTTAGGGGGAAAAAAGATCTGCAAATAAATTAACTGTTTACGGGAAGAATGGAGGAGGAATTGTGCGCGATCAAAGTTCACTAACAAATTGATAGCATGAAGATCACGTTTGATGTTGTTGTTGTTGTCGTTGTCGTTGTCGTTGTTGTTGTTGTTGTTGTCGTTGTCGTTGTCGTTGTTGTTGTTGTTGTCGTTGTTGTTGTTGGTCCCAGTCCCGTGACCTTGTCACAAAACGAGGAGATCACAAAAACTAAGCTTTAGTGATAAAACATTGGATGGACATAAAGTTCTGTTAGAAACTGGTTACTAACACACAAGACGGGGCTAAATAGATGGTATTTTTTTAAAAAAAACAAAGTTTGAACAAACCGCTAGAGAAATTCATTTTGGATGCATTTTTATACGGCCTCGAGATCGATGCATGCCAGTGATTGATGCGACTGGAAATTTATGATTGATGGTTATGAACGAATCTAACAAGCCCTGGTGACGATGTTTAACAAACTTGAGCCGGCTAATCGGCGTTTTCTTCTCGTCTCTTCACGGTTCGATGAACGTAGATACCCGGAGATGAATAATTTGTGTACCATCAAAGCCACTTTCTATCGGGGAACACGTGTTTCGGACTTACGGTCCATGTTTTCTATAATCTGTGAACTGCTTTGACCCAAAACGGCATTCGTGTATCACGAAATGTTTATGCTAATAACACACTGTAATTAGATTACAAATGTGTTTGACGAACAATTTCAACAATATCACTGTTTTTTTATCAGTAGACGCAGTAACAAGAGCCAAACGAGAATAGAGCTTTCAGGCTGACGGTTCCGAATTCGTCGAAAGCGTTTGACAAGATGAGCCTAAATTACCACAGTACGGAAGATCAAGAATGCCGTGCACTGGAAGCATTTGTATGTCATGACACGAAAACCTTTGAATTCCCCGCGAACCGTATGTGTGGACCCGGAAATATCGGTGCCCAAATACCAGTAAAACACTTGTGCTGCTCTGATGCCTTGGATTCTATTTGTGGCAATGTATTGAGTGTATTTTGCGATTGGCTTACTCAACCGTTAGTCACTATGGCATTTATTTCATGGTTCTCGGTGACTGAATCTGTTCACTCATGGGACCAGGCAGCAGGTTGTGTGATCGAATTGGAATTTGCCGTTGAAGGTCAGTACAAATTGCTGGACCTCGGTTTGTCGCGTGCCTGACTGGCTATCTACACCGGATCACATACACGAGCTATTAAATTTGCCAAGAACAGCAACTCTGACAAGACAAGTGGTACGTTTGGCCGGCGGTGGCCGAGCGGATAAGAACGTGGTGTTTGGACGTAAAGGTCGCGTGATCAAATCTTCCCACTGCCGGTTAACTTGCCCACTTGGTAGCCCTTTGTTGGTCGCGGCCCCCTTCCTGACAATTGATGTACACTGTTATTTCATTAATAAATAAAGTAAAAGACAAAAAATAAAAAAATATAAAGGAAATTTAACAACGAAGAGTTTTGTTTGTGCAATGATACCCTTTGATCAAATCCATGTTTGGAGTGCAATGCTTAATGCTAGGTTATCATCTTGAGGGCGCATTTTTCCGGTTCCCACTGGAACCGTTAGTAATGCCCTGTTTCGCAGAATGAACTTCAATCAACGTATTGTGTTTCAAATGCAGTATAATTGTATAGTTCTCCACGTTTCTGCTCAATGATTAAATAAGGTCACATTTTTTTAATATAGTGTTTACAGCAAATTTATTGCTTGTGTGAATAACATATTTTTTTCACGCGTCAAACTGTTTAGTTTCACTTCTGTCATTAAATCCGCTCAATATTCAAGTAACTTGACATCATTTGGCGGAGTAATTTTTACTCAACTCGATTACCTTCTCGTCTCTATTCTCCTAGACAACCAAGTCTGGAAATGGGTTTTTTGTTTGATGCATTCGTGTTCTATGAAATAGTTAGAAAATTTGCATGAAACTTGGCAAAAGTTTATGCGAATAAAATTGGATTTAAAGTCTTGGGGGAAAAAATCCGATCATCTTTTGAATGACAACTTCCGGGATCCTGTTTTTGGCCGGAACACGCACATCTTTTGATTGTCGGGATCTAACCTCATTTATTTTGTTGAAGATTACTTTTTCAACATTTTGCCGCTTTCTGTCAATTTGCCCAAATACTTGATGCGCGGGGACAATACCCACGCGTACATGTGTTGTTTTACTGACAAGAGTCCAATCCCACATTTTTGTTTGTTGTTTTACGAAAGGCTCGTTTAATTTGGTTCTACGATCTTCAACACAGTCCACGTTTTTGTCTTCCTGTCGCGCTGATTCTCGCCTTCCGTCTGTTTTGTTACGAATCGATCATTTTTTTGGCTAAATCAAATCAGTCTGCAAAAATCGTTAATCTCGTCTACAATTTAGCCAACTTTAACTCGGAAACAATTTTAACACGGACACTCATACTGTTTTATGCTTGCTAAACAGCCATTCGGATTTAACTGTTTTTTTCAACTTATCAACTCGATCTGTACTGTAAGATTAAATAACAAATAATCGTTTATCTTTTACTTCTTTTATTAATAAAACAATAATGTGCATCAATTTTCAAGAAGGGAACCGCAGCCAATAAAGGGCTACCAAGTGGGAGAAGTTGGCCGGCGATGTAAGGATTCGAACCTGCCACGACCTTCATCTCCAAAAGCCACGACATTATTCGTTTGAACACCGCCAGTAAGTCCCTAGGTGTGATGAAACTAATTGTCACGAAATCACAGGTTTACATTTTAATCAATAGAGAATTGATCCGAATATGCGAAGTATTCGACCTTCAGGGTGATTTCCGATGCTTGGACGGAAGCAGTCCATGCAATTGAAATGCAGTCGTTTTGAGATCTCCCAATGTGGTTGCCTGGGTAATCAATGGTCCTTAGTTGATCTGTTCAAAATCACTACTTTTTGACTTCGTAACTCGTTAGTAGAGCACACGTTCAACAGATTGCATTATTCTTGTCTCCACTCATCTTCCGTAGTAATATTACATCTAGCTGACATTTCCCTGAGCGATAATGTCATGAAATCAATCGCTGAAACTCAACTTTTCACTAATTTATGCTACGTTTAATTCATTCATTAACACTAACTTTTTGTCCAGACACAATAGATATCCAGTAAATATGGTTCCCGCAAACAGCTGTATCGCAGACCTATTCGCGTCCGTGTGTACTCCATCCACTAAGACTACCAGATTTCTAGCCACCTCGAATGCCAACTCAAAACGTTCCAGAAGTTTCCGAGTGATTCAGCCAAGCACTTAAGCATACCCGGTTTGGATAAATGTGTCATTACAAGAGTTTATTTATATACACCCAAAAATTCAACTGGTTACCTCAAGCTCGGTTTCTGCGTTTCGTCTAAATCTATGGCTCAATTCGTGTCCCTCAAGCTTTGCTACTAGATAACTCGCTGGGTTTTTCTAGGGAACATGTCGAAATTATCACTCTCTGTTAGTTGACTAGCGGATCATAGGTATGTGGATTGTGTGGACTCCGTAGCCTGCATGGAAGCGAGAAATAAGATTACCGGTGACGAACAAACAAGGCTCATCTATTTGTTCGCCCAGATAATCAATCATTGATTGTATATCCTTACTTTTTATGGAATGAATGTTTCAATATAGGAGCCATGGCCTGTAAACTTCACTTTCGAATCGTCCGACAAGTGTAGTCACTTGATTTTTGTGATAAAATGTTTTACCATGACAAACGTATGACCCTAGTAAGTCTAAATGGAATAACGATCTCATGACAAGTGAATATTAAAATTCTATTACAAACGAACTCGCATCAAATGAGGCCACCAGAACTCTTAAAAACAAAATAAAGGAAAACACGAGGTTGTTCAACATTACAAAATCGAATCGATTGGAATTTTCAAGCTAAGGCCCATTCTCCATTTTGATGCTCACGATAGACAAACTGAAATCTGACTACCGCAGTCCATCATGTTGTTAATTCGACTTGTGCACATGGTAGGTTGAGGCAAACTTTCATAGGATCCCTGTCACGTGATCAACGAGCCGCAGTTTATCCATTGCATTTTTTACTTTTAATATTAGTCAAATAAAAATGTACATCACCTGTGGGAAAGAAGTTGCGGGCCGAAATAGAACAACCAGATGGGTAAGCTGACTGACGATCTGACGACTTGAACTCGGTGACATTCATGCTGAAATACTTTGATATCCCTCGACTGACCACCATTGGTCCGGGATGTGCATGATTTGGACACTGATTGATTTCGATCCGATTGTCAAGATTCTTTCCTGACTTGTTTGATTTCACTTTACACGATAGCTTACATTTTATCGGCCACTGAGATTTAACTGTTTCTTCATCTTTTCTACTGCCATTTCGTGCCACAAAATTGGCTCAGTTTCTTCTTTTGTTTTTCTGTTATTTCATTCCATTTCTAGTTTCTCAAAACAGAAATCAGATTTCTTTTGAACCGCTGGAACTTCGTGTGGATACGCGGTTGTATGCAAAAGCATACAGCCGTGTATGCGTGCAAATTCAATCGAAGATTTGTTTTCTTACGTTTCGACAATTCCCGTGGTCATTTTTGTCTTTGACCGAGTTTTAGTGTGATATTGTACAAAACAGTTTTTATTTCTGGACATTCTTAGTTCTGTAATTAACCATCCACCGTCAGACCGTTTTTGCAAATATATACTGACATTTACGGCTCTCCATCAGACACACATTGTGTGTGTGTGTGTGTGGAAAGTTTATGGTTACAGTAAAGCTACTCCTTCGAGTCGTCTCCCAATTCAAGTACTTTTCGCAGAAAAAAGATAAAGTTTCAGACACCTAGAAAACTCTCTGGTAGTTTCTACAACATCATAGATACAGTAACAAGCTATCTGTACCCAATAACAAAGGTTGCCTTTTTATAGTCAGTTACCGCAAACCAGTTTGGTGATTATATCTTTCTAAGCGGATATTGTTAACTCTGTTCCATGCAACGTAACAGGCTACTGACGATGAGATCGAAATCGGTACTTCAAACATTTTCCTAAAATTTTTATAAAAATGACTAAACAACAAGCAAACTATCCTAAACTTTCTCGGTTATGAACAATTGGCACGATATCACGGTTGAAATGTTTTGCTATGCCCGAGGTCAAACAAAATGATCCCGGTTTTTAGTACAACACCAAGTTGGCGAACCTAGCAGAAATTTTATCTACTTTTGTCAGAACTTTGCTCAAGCATGACAAAACACGACCGAACAAAGCACACCGTGTTCATCATTCATAAAGTCTATAAAAGTCACCTTGTAGTCACCTGACTAAACAATTAGCACACATCAAATGATCAAACCATTCTCCATGTCAATTAACACATGTCAACATTGGAAAACTCAGCCCCCGTTGCTGAAAGCATCAAGTGTGACGGATGTACCTTTATTCTTCATTATTAAATCTAGAAGTGAAACAATTCTGACTTAGTTCCTAACGAATGGTAACTCGATTTATTGATCATACGATAAGTAACGGAATATCCATCTGTTAGATAGGTTTTCGTTTTAGAATTATAAGTTTTTGAACGTTTTCAAATTTTGTTTTTTTTTGTCTGTTACATTTGCATTTTGTACATTTAAACATTCACCAAAAGCAAAATCAATAGTTGTAAACGGGAATACATCTCACCAGATGAGTGAATTGTCGTATGATTTCCGAATATCGGGGCGATTAGAAACACTATCGTCGTGTGGTCATCGAATGTTGCTGTCACATTCCCGCTTGGAAGACACAAAATAAATTCGACATTTCCGCCAAACCTCTGTGACACTTAGTTATCATCAAAAACCGTAACTATGCCATTCGGATAGACAGAACAACAAAGGATTGCTTCGTAGGGTCACGAATTCGTATCCGCGACTCCGAATGTTCTATGAACCGGAAGTTCATCTTGAAGGTAGGTGGTTAACGTGGACATCTTGCGGCTATTGTCGGTTCAGGGGTGAAGGGTACGGTTAGGGGTTGATACATTGCGTCGAATGCACACAATGTCGGTGTATCTTAGTGTACGATAACTGCGCGCTAGCGGTCCTTGTCCATGCAAATCACTGTGGTAAAGTTCAACTAATCGTTGAGAGCCTGCTCGGTAACGTAATGGCTGAGGCATTCGACTCAAATATCGGTCGTCCCGAGTTCGCGTCCCATTTGGGTTCCGGGGTTGGTATGCACTGGTGATGATTCCTGACAAGGACGAAACAGCTTTGTACTGTTTCTATGATTTCTTAATAGTGAGTCGAGCGATGATATCAAATGGTGAATTAGTTCAGGGAAATTTTTCAGTCGGCTAAGTCAGTTCGATTTGGCCAGCGGTGGCCAAACCGATAAGGTCGTGACGTTTGGAATGTGAATGCCTTGAGTTCGAGTTCTCCCATCGTCGGTCAACTTTCCCACTTGGAAGTCCTCTGCTGGCCGCGGCCCCCTCCCTGAAAATTGAATTACGTTATTGTTTCATTTATAAAAGAAGTAAAAGAAAAAAGAAAAAAGCTAAGGTTGTTTGGTGATTAAAAACTGGAATCAAACGCATTTTGTTCCAACTGACTTTGTTGCTGCCCGGTCAGGCCCTTTGATATCATGGTTTTGGGACCTAAAGGTGATCGTTTCGATTCGCGTCTTTCGGGCGCTGTCACATTCACCAATCTTTCAGTAATCACAACCCACGTCCGGAAATAAGACTCACTTGTCTATTAAAGAATAAAGGTAAACAAGAGATATCGGGACGAAATGACGTAAAGAGTGTAACGAAAAATCGATGCGCCATGTATTGGTTTTAATTGCAAATGTTATAATGGTAATAACACAACGTTGTTGGTAGATGTAATGCGCCAAGGCTTCGACTATCGTAGGTAGTCTTTCTCAAGGCAAGTTTTACAATCAAATGACTGAGGGAACATAGTCAAAAGTTGGCACATTACATCTACTAACAAAGCGATGTTATTAACATTATATCATTTACAAGTAAACAAGAGATTCTCATTCAGTAATACTGATTCCATTTACCTTAAAACACAAGTTGGTGTCCTCGAACAGTTCACCCAAGTAAGGCTTGCCGGCTAACTTTACCACCACTGGTTAAGTATCGTCCTCCATTAGTTTCACTTTACTATTTAGAGAGAATAGGCATTACTCGGATCCATTGGAAAATCTCAGTCTTTTGTTTGCCAATCTTGAGTTGATAAACAACTCATTGGGCCGTGTTGAAACTAACTTGAGAGTTTTGTAACCACACGACGGGAAATTTGGTTTCCTCCAGAGAACGACTTCGCAAACTAATAGTTGTTACAGGTTACTGGCATTATATTGTACGCAATTCCTTGTGCAGGCCATACGTCCTCGTGACCACGACTAGAGAACTAAAACAACGAACGAGGAAGTGAAAAGAAAAGAACCATAGTGTATCGTTCGTCACACCCATGAGACGAATTCAATCCCCGTTCCACTACATAATTGGTTCTTCATAAAGACCGGTTGTCCAACAGAAAGTTAGACACCAAAAAGTTGACCAAACCAAATTAGGGATCGTGAAATGCAATATCTTGAGTAGTGAAATGAATAAACTTTTTCCATGAATGCGAGGAGATTAGGGAAGTGTAAAGTAAAATACAGTAGAGAACAATTACCGATGTTGTGATTTTTAGACCCGGTTAGTTGTTTCGTCAAAAATTGATAACAAATTTAATGATACGTTTCCATTGGTATTCGTTTTTCATTCGAAATGTTATAATTATCAAATGGGTATATGTGGTGGCACGTAAGAATGGAAATAAAACACTTCGTCAAAAACGGAATCTTTCGATCTGTTTCCATTCGCCACAAACACATTACCATCCCCGGACTCCATAATGTGCACATTGAAAGAAAAGCAACAGTCAGAACATGAATCGTTGTGGTACTACTAGGAAAGGCATTCATCGACAAGGTTTACGTGTTTTATTTGTAACTAGTCAGCTACAATTTCATCCATTCCAACTGAGGACAACAAACCCAATTTTGCACTGATCAATCCACGATAACGCGTTCTAATCAATAATTGGTTCTCCTCATCACACTATACTATTCCCTTAGGATTTTTTCGGGTCTTCTCATGGTCATTATTAGACTGTGGTGAAAGCGGGGGGGGGTCGTAAAACGGTCAACCAGTTAGCCTTTACGTCCATGTCAGTTCTGACTGGCAATAGTTGTAACAGACATGCTAACATCGAATTACAACAATTCGATCAACCCGAACCAGTTCCCCTCGACCAAATCAACGCTTTTTCCTAGTCATTTCATCTGTTTGAAAGCAGAATCGCATTGAGATCGTGTACCGCTCGAGATTTTTTATCTTTTATCTTTTATTTCCTTTTTTATTAATGAAACAACAGAGTACATCAATTTTCAGGAAGGGGGCCGCGGTCAGCAGAAGGTGCCAACTGGGGAAATTGACCGGCAGTGGGAGGATTCGCACCTGCGATGTTCACAACAAAACGTCACTACCTTATCCGTCCGGTCACCGCTGGCATAGCGAGTAACATCGGTTGGCCGCAGACTGGATGGAAAACACTTGGAAGCCGGTCGAAGTGATACAGTCGGCGAGTGTATACGATCGCGCTTAATCACGGTCGTCTACAACTGTGGCACGCATAAATATTGTAGTGTTCACTTGTAATAAACTGTGCACTTTACAATCGGATAAAACAGCCTGGAAGACGTAATTTTTTTCCTTGGAGATACTGGTTTCTACCAGACCAGTAAACAAAGACAGCGCAAATCGCGTTATTGAGATGACAGGTCGTCAACCGGGTAAAATGATTTTCACGACAGGCCCGAAGCATGAGTGTAATGAAAGAGTTATACCCTGTGCTCAGAGATCCACTATGCAGGTGGTGCCGGGAAGCAGCAGCCGTGGCCTTGGAAACTAGAAATGCCATAGAATCACATAAAGGCTCATTAAGTCAAATAAGCTGACGAGACGGGTGATAGCCGGGTTGTCGTCTATCACCAAGGTGATCGGCCCATCTGCGGTTCGAACCTCTGACCTCTTTGGCTCTAGACGCGTAATCCACCTGACCAGTCATTGGCCGATGTTTCAAAAGATTCCGAATGTCTCGATGGAATGATCAGTTTCATTTAAATGTGTGGCTTCCAATCGGGAATAGGATTGACAAATTTTCAAATTCCAAATTTTACAACTTATTTTCGTCAGTTTTCAAAGACACGAAACATTGATGGGTACCACGTACACAATGTAGTAATTTTATTACAAGTGAAACCCTGGGAAGAGTACTATAGGCCATAATGAGTGAGTTGTTTAGAATAAATTTTGGACTAATTCTTTCTCCAACTTCGCTGGCTAACCGAATGGACAGGAATAAGAATAAATATATCCAATCAAATGCATTGTGGGCAAAAGAAATAGGCCAGTTAGCCCAAGAAGGAAAATTCACGTGTGAACGACACAAATGGAATTAGTATTTTTGATTAGGTCAGCTAGCCGGGACCATGTGCGTGGCAGATGGTAAAGTGATTGATACTAAAATGAACGCGGTGACCAACCAATAAAATTTGTTTTGTGAAGATCTGCTGTAGAATTATGAAAAGACATCATTTCTTTGTTTCTCCTAATTTTTGATCCGATTGGATTGTGGAAAAGGAAATGCTCCATCAAGGACGGATTTCCACGTGACCTCATTTTGTCTATGAATCACGATATCACGTGACTGACCAGTTGGTGTTTTTGTAACAAACTCGATCAGCTTCAAATGGTTAACTGAAAACCGTTGCGAATTGAACGACCACAATGCAATATGGTGACTGACAGATAATTTCACACTTCAAGTGGTCATGACAACGGTTTTTGTTTAACAACATTCGTCGATGATAGCAACAAGTATGCGTTAATCGCGTGTGAACGCATAACCAGTGCCGGTAACTGTAAATTCCAGCGTCCACCCCAGAAAACGTAGGTCGGCCTGTGTAAACAAACAAACTGGTCCAAATCCAGGAATAGGGAAAATACTCAAACTTCCGATCAAACTATCCGAAAAAAATCAATTCGTCAAAAATTCAAAATACCCTATAATAGGATGGTCACGTTGGTGTCGAATTAAAACCCAACCAAGATCGATGAATCAATCATGATCTGGGAAAAATTGCAGTACATAATACAGTTTATATATTATTATTATTATTATTATTATTATCAGAGTTTAAGTTAAAAATTTCAGTGTACTGTTTTTTATCCGGAACTATCCAACAGTGTACTTTGAGAGATTTTCCAATCCGTCAATCATGCTTTGCATACAACTGACCTGCTTGTTTCTTTGACGCAAACGGCCGTGCTTGTTTGACGTATCATCCGAATGTACAGTGGCGATCGGAGTTATTGACAAAATTCCTATTACACGACAGCAACCGAACCGAAGGACACGGAATTAATCTTAAAATCTTGAGTCTACTGGAATGTCACTGATCAATCGCCTAACCAGGAGAGCGATCAAGTTGCGAAACTCACCACCGGCCACGGTAGCGTGAAGTCAACTACCATGAGTTGGAATCACAACTGAACAGCTACTTGTTCGTGAAGTGACGCTATTCACTCCGACAGGTCAGCACAAGGACTTACATGGGTGGACTCCCTCTGTCTCTGATCGAAGACCAATGAACGAAAGCATCACAGCTCCCAATTCCATTTTGACTTTGATTCTTATGCCAATCCTGAAATCCCATCCATTCACAACACAATGCGTTGTCGGAAATTTTTTTTCAAACAACCACCTGATCGGAGTTTTGGAATGTCCACCGCGGTCGGGGTAACTACAACGAGCATCCTTCCTGCTATCCACGTGGCCGAAGTTTCGACCAGTTGATATGGACACTTTTTTTAACAATGTCCTAAGGGTTTCCAAGTTTACACACTTTCACCCAATGCAAGTTGGAACTATTTGCTGTTGGGCTCCAGAATTATTTCACTTTTGACAGAGCAAGTTCCGGAAAACGGGATAGATTTTTTTGTATTACTTAATTAATTTCTTTTTCTTTTCAACGAGGCTTGAGTGAGAAATTTCCCTACTTTGACTCGGAAACATTTTTCACGTTAGCACCTAAATTGTTTGGACAGTGTGACTCCATTCAGAACTGATAATCTGTCCAATTCGCGATTAGTTTATTGATTGACAACAATTTTCCTACTTGTGTTACGGGAATTCTGTTTTAAATGTTCTCATTACCTGATAAGACCGATTGTTACGTGTTTCGCTTTATTGTCACTTCCGTGCACCAACTTTAGCTGTTAAACTTGAAGTGACAAGGCTATCAAGGTTTCTAATGCCGATTCAACAATACAATTATCATCAACTTGCCCAAATACAATCAGCTCATCATATTCGCCCATTCGGGTAACGGAATTTCGGTAACTCTTCCCGTGTCGAATTAGGGAAATAGCAGAAAAGTTGTGCTTCACTTCAGACGTGAATCGTCAATCGATTCCATTTTATTATCTATATTTCTGGTTCTCACTAACTCTAGTTAGGAAAAACCGAATCGGGCAGACAAAAAAGTTCATTTATTATTCAACATCACATAATTAATATAAGTCTATCATGAGAAACACTCAATGATCGATACTTCTGTCGGGATTCATCGACTTTCTCATGCGGCATTTTCGGTCAGATTTTTGATTGCCATAATCAGTGCAAAGTTACCGCAACAGTGTTGTTTTCTCACCCAAGTATTGTCTGAGACTAGCCAATTCTAGTTACCCTTACATTACTCCGACCATAAATTGTTTCCTTTTGTGTTACCCATTGTCGATAACGGGTTTCAAGGAATCAACGAAAAGCGGTATGCATACTTTCTACTCCAATTGTCTACAATGGCAAATTGCATTAGCCGAGTATTGATGTGCAAATTTTGAATAAAATCAATAAATGAATTTAGTTAATCTATAACTGGTATCAGATGAAGGCCATGCTAGTCATAGTATATGCTACCCGTAAGTAGTATTATCGATCAATTATCACGAGGGAAAACCGAACAAATCGCACTATTCTGTCAACGGAGATCGCAGTAAAATAGGTATACCGATGTTAAATCTCGATTGTATGTTCTGTCAAAACCAATTTCCATTAGAGTCCACCATAACTGAGTGCATCCTCAGGCGTATGATCAATCGGTAGAATTCGTGAATTAATATGCACGAACCAATAAATATGTAGTAACTGATTAGGAAATAAGCCCGAATCTTGTTCGTTCACTTCGAGCGTGGCGTTTCGTAACAAATTATCGTAAAATATACGGACTGCGCAAAGCTCCCTCTTTTCAATTGGTAGAACCGTACCACAGAAACGTTTACATGATGTGGAATTGAATATGTGTTATACGTAACTAGGGGTTCGTTCATCAACCGGTGTTTTATCGTGCATGTTGTCCGCGCTACCATACGAACAAATTTGGTCCCAATGCCCTTTTTTCGCACATGATTTGCCAGCTACTGAAAAAGCAAGACTTTTTGTAAACCTAGGCAGCCCACTAGTGTTGTTAGTCCATTGCGATCACTCCTAACAAAAGTGAACTGCCTGATGCCTCACCGCCAACATCGACCACCTGTTCGCATATCCCGAGGCGTCAGCAATCAACGGTCGCTTCTTTCAAAGCACCAAAATGTAAACATCAGCTGACTGAATGAATTAAATTTAACATGACAACAAATTGATCTGATATCAAGATGTTGTCTTAACAGCTGGATTTTTCATTCTGGATTTTGTTACAGTTTTGAATTCTTTTACAATCTGAGAACCAGCATGATTATTAAGGAGCGGATATGCGTAAAAATAAATATATATAATATATTTCATCAAGTAACTGATAGCAGGAACACGCCACAGAATTTCAAATCCTCTGGTCTCTAGCTGGATCAGATTCGAACGAATTGTTGTTTACAGAATACTGAATGATATATATATGCATATATATATATATACATTCACATTCGGCAACGAGTCCTAGTTTGGATCGAAACGTCACGGTAAACGTATCAACTCAGTGTACGCCTTCTCAACTCTAATATAAATATATGTACATGAGCATTTGTAAAAATAAAGAATAAAAGAACACCGATTCCTAAGACAACCTTGATATCGGACTAATTTCTTGTCAAATAGAATTTAATTCATTTAGTCAATGAATGTTTATGTTTTATCTTGTTAAAAATAAGAGCCACTGGTGTTTTCTCTTCTGGTAACCGTCAGATCGCAGCTTGAAAGATTTTGTCTGATTTGTAACAAAGAGGCTTCTTCATACCACCGTCTTAATTATCTCTTTTTCAAGCGAAACAAAACATGTGTAAGCGAATGGATATAAAATCGCGTAAAACAGTGGCAAAACGATTGAGATTCATGTGCGGCAGTGGTATTGGAATAGGATTTGCGACTGAATCTGATAGGGCTGCTTTATTGGTGGCCTGACGCTGGACCGTTCCAGTCAGCCCAGATATACCCCAATCCTGCCTGACAGCAAGCAAGGGTAAAACGCGAGAGTAGGACCGCGTCACCCCATTGGCCTCCAGTGGCCAATCGACATGGTGGCGCGATCTGAAAGCAAGATTGCGGATATTCAAACTGTGAAGGCCGTATCGTGAACCGAGCTAACTAATCAGAATGAGCGGTCCGGATAAGACAAAAAGACCATGAACTGAATCACGTGAACTGCATCGAACAAGATGGACCAATCAAATTGCGACCCGGTCAGTCGATGAAATGCTAGCAATCGCATCGGCGCAATAATGCAAGCAAAAGCAACCTATAAATATGTGATGAGTTTACCTATTGAGTGGGAATCGCCGTGTGCCGTTGGGCCTTGCTCGTTTTCAGTTTAGATAGTGGGGACGGATCACAGCGATCTAGAGATAGGCTCGGCATTCATGAAGAGCAGTAATCCGAATAGAGAAACGTCGATACACGACAATTAGTAGAAATTAAAATATCATCAGCCTAAAGTCTGTGGGATGTTTGTGGAATACTTTCATCCATTCACTTCTTGGACATGGATACCATCACATCCACCAAGGTTGGCGCTAACGGTCCGTCCATTGCTTTACTAACCATCCGTTTTTATAAGGGAGCTTTGAATTCAGTACAAACACCACGTATATGCCCTGAATAGTGAGATCTCTGTGGTGTTCAGCGGAGAATAAGATCATATGAAAAGTATATCGTGTCCTGAAATAGCATGTTTGTAAATACCCCGCATATGTGGATGGAATAAATCCTTCAAGAGGCCTATTCAATGGATGCCAGCGTTTCGAGAATTTCACTAAATCACTTGCACAATGAGGTGTTAGAATTTCACAGTCCTGGTATAAGATATTCAATAACCAATGGACACGTTCATGCTAGGACACGTTTAGCAAGCATGAGATGGTTTTAAGTGGAACCCCATCTTTATGAATATTAGATAAACGTTGAGTTGAAGAATTTTATTTTCCTGCTGAAGTAAGTCTGCCGTTCGGATAGGTCCTCCCTCCCATTTTTCTAACAGATCGCTCACTCAGTAACCTGTAACATCCGTTAGGCTGTCGAAAATGCCAAGTAGAATTAGCGTTTCGTTTAAAGAATTTTACTTCGCTAAGTTTTGGCAAACCCGTTTTTATATACAAAAACCTGTCGATAAGGTATTCGAAGAAAGCGCACAAATATGATGGAAAAACCGATGTATACGTTGCGCGTATCCCCTTCCATGTTGCTTCTGTTAAACGTGAATCAATTAGCCGGGACATAAAAAACACTGATTCAGTATTTTGCTTCCAAAAAAATATACCTTATCGTGAAATGGAGTGGCAAATTGTTCGCGTCTAGAAGATTTCGAAATTCGTGAATTGTTGTCCAGAAACGAGTAGAAAATCCACAGTCACTGAACAAGTTGTCACGAAACTGAATTAATTGGTCCTTGGGGAAGCTGACAATGCAAAAAAAAAATGGACAAAACTCTTTTCTTTCATCAGCCCATCTCATCTCCAACCTCCTTCCCTTATCCAAGGCAAATTTATTCACCGATTTTGTGGAGATGGGCGATGCGAGTTGATTTTGGACTGGATCAAAAATTTATTTTATCTGGATGGCCTCGTTTTGTATGAAACTGTGCACGAAGAACATTTTTGTCTCCAAGTTCCTTGTGGACAGTTCCAGTCCGTGAGAAATACAAATATGATAGTAGTATACGGTGATTCTGTTTACTTTTGCCTTTCGTGGACTCAGAATGTGCCAGTACCTAGCTGTTACAACGAAACTACTTAAAATTAAAACATGATCTGGATGAATCGTAGGTTGACATTTGGCTTGTTCGAATCAAATAACGATAGAAACACCTTTTTCATTTATTCATTCAAAGGCTAATCACTTGGGATTCGAACATCTACTTGTTTCCCTCATTAATGAAACAAGATTGTATGTCATTTGACCTGTCAACGATTCGAACCCGTGACCCGCACGTCCGAATGTCACGTCCGCTAGCAAGAATAAATGTCTCTTTTTTTCCGCGACCGAGCTAAAGTGTTGGTAGTTGGATTTTGCTGGACTGCATCTGTTCTTTCACAAAGCAGCGGACGGCGATAGTGTGAGCGCGAGCGAGAGAGAGAGAGAGAGACGGGTTGAATAAGCAACTTCTTTCCCGAAATACTCGTCGAATACAACCGGTGGGATGAATCTGTGCATTCTATTAATTTCCTAGCAAATGGTTCATTGGATTTATTTGTCAGAGAGTTTTGTGAACGTATTTTCATTATTGTTGTCCGTTAATTAAATCTCGGATATCATGGTAGAATTCTGATCAAATCATCAATAAAGAAATATCGTGGTGAATGAAATCGTGTTTTTCGAGGAGGCTTGACGAATATAATGAAAGCTTTTAGACAGTTTCGTTGCTCGTGGAAGGTAGAAGGCTTCTATTTACCTATAAAATTGGGACTAGTTGTCCCACTTTCCATCATTAGTTCACGATAGCCGCTGACCGTCCCAAACTATCTTTTTTTATCTTTTTACTTCCTTTATTAATGAAATAATAATGTGCATCAATTTTCAGTAAGTGGGCCGCGGTTCACAAAGGGCTGTCAAGCAGGGAAGTTGATCAGCGGTGGCAGGACTCGAACCCGCGACCATCACGTCCAAACGTCACGATCTTAACCGCCTGACCACCGCCGGCCTGACTAATATTTGCCAATAATACTCACACGTATGATGACGTTTGTCTTCTTCGATTTAGACTGGCATTTCAGATAGGCTGCTCAATTCTGAATAAAATTGTTGACTATTTCACATCCTATCGTATAACCAAGGCGAGAGTTGTAGTGTGTTGCCAAGAACGACATTCCAGTAGGTCATTCGCTTCCTCAGAATTTGAATGACACTTCCGAACCATTTGGACATTTTCGAAATGTGTGAAATTCTTGAAAATAAGAAAAACAATCAATTGTCAATCAACTTTACTAGTATATATTTATTTGTCATCTCCTTAGATATTTCATTTGTTGTTCTAATTCAAGATCCCCTAGTACCAAAATTATTTGGTTTCTGTGAAATCTATTCTGACTGATTACTTTGCATATCCATGCTATGCACCCAAAGCTATTGCAGATTGTGTCGTTACTCGGTCCAGTTTATCTAGTCACAATAAACCGATATGAATAGCACGTTTTTGCACGATCCCACGGTTGATTCGATCGAAGCTTGCTTGCATCACCCAGCCCAGTATGGTTACTAACACGACTTTTTACTAACACTGTACATCTCTCCTTCCGTCCTGATCAAACGTTCCTCAAAGGTACGACAATTCCGTTCGACACTCAGTTGACCGACCAAAATGAAACGCTCGAATTGGACAATTTTGTATCTTTCATTTCTTTTGTTCTCTCAAGATCCCGTTCCAGGTCTCTACATCCAAGTGGTTACGGTTTCTCTGACAATTCCGATGAATTTGTTTTTCCATTTTTCAGTCCGCATACAAAAATGCACATTGTATGGAGCAATCGTATCTGCCTAAATCACATTCCATTTGGTTTGTATGCAATTCAGCACTACGCGGTATCAATGAGTATCAATAGGACCAATACCAATACTAATAATACAACTGCCACTACTACTCATACTACTATGGCTAATACAAATCTCAACACATTCACGTACGTAAGTTGTTCTCTCGTCAAAACGATACTCGTTTGTTGAGGCCATACGAAATCAATTATGGTTAAAAATAGAGATGACACCAATTCGTGGAACAAATAACAAATTCTAATTAGTCTTATTCATTTAAATTTCACCCAATTCGTTGAAATCGTTCGATTTGATTTTAACAAATTATATTTCTCGTTTGTTGACCAAGTAAGAAAAAAAAATCTTGACCGAGCGGTTTTAATGCGTTCGGTTTTTTATTGCATTGCCTATTTGAATTGCATTTTACAACTTAGGACTAATCTATACGCGGGAAATGCGGATTCATTTTTTTTTTGACGATCAAAACAATGCGCGATTGCATTTCATTTGGTCACTTGCCGCCAAACGGAACAAAGCAATTGGCGGATGAAACGGGATACGAATGAAAAGATTCCAAATCTGGAAGCTTTGTAAAGATCAAAAGATTTGTCCTACTTTATCCCACGCAGTCCACTCACACACCGCGGTAATTAAAACAAGAATTGCGAGTCTCATAGAATGAAACGGATTGAAATAGGAAAAGCAAATCATTCAAGTGGAATATCACAAACCAATTGTGTGAAATCAAGTGAAATTTAGCTTAAATTTATGCTTAATAACGAAAAAAAACGAAGATTGGATCAATCAAATACTTCGAATAACAAATAGAAATTATTGGTTATCAGTACTTGGGTTCTCGTGATTCATTTGAACTGGTTGATTACGTGGCCTGAACGTCCACGTGACTATTGGGAATTCATATGAGCCGTGCACATCGGATTCCTTCTCCATTAGGAATCATCAACACTGCGCAATTCAACTAGCATTCGAACCCAAAACGAGGAATTATAAATCGAACGTTTTGCTCTTGAAATCAGTTTGGATTAAAAACTATGACGAACGAATACTAGGGGATCGGTAATCCAGACCAATTTGAGTCTCACCATGCTAGTGTAGTCAAAAGTCACTGATAACTTGCTTTCATTGTGAACAGCTTGATTTTCCCCGTCTAATCTCATGGAACCGAGATCTCATTGGTCGGCATTGATTTTAGACGAATTCGGGCGTCTTAGTCCCTCGAGTACTAAAATAACACTTATCCAACTCGAATCCCAATCCCAGAAAAGAATTGATTAGTAGTTGCTCTGGTCTTGATTCCCAAAACGAAGTGATGAAGCAACTTTGTGCTCTGTTCCCCGGACTTTCAGTGCACTTTTAGCCATAATGACGGTGATTAGACGAATAAACTTACCACGACTTATGTCTACCCAAGTGCGTGCATACAAAGGAAATTCACTTTTGAATTCGACGAAAAGGAACGAGTGGAATTAACAAATCGGTCGTCATTTGCTAATTAACGATTGAATGGGTCCATGACTAATTCCTCCTCCCCCCTTCATTGCCGCATATTCTTTCATAAACACACAAATTGACACACACATGCACACACACACACCATCCTGTGGAATGCTTGTCTGATTAGTACAAATACAAATTTTACGACATTTAAAGGTTATAATGTCTTCTGCCCAGGTATTTCCCTTACTGTAGAATTAGATGCAATCGTAACGAATGATGAGGTTGGTCGATATCGTCGTACAAGCCAGTCGAATGTGAATATCCAAGGAAGTAACCATCATATCTGTAATTTGATGCATTAGAAAAAGACCGTTTTTTCATCGACGTATCCGAGATTCCTGTGGACTGAACGATCTTCTCAGTCGAGAACTTCATTTCGAATAGTCGAAGAAAACGATCGAACGAACACGGGTTAAATCGGATCGAATCTTTTGTGAATAGAGTTCAAAAAACACCAATCCGTTGTGCAATCAACGTGTGAATCATTCGATTTTCACTTTCATTTTATCACGTGACCATCGATCGTTTCAATCAATTAAATACATTATGGATCAAGAACCTATCAACAGAAGTGGGGAAAATTGTTTATGCGGATGATGCGCGCATTTTCTGCTTATTCCTCATAGATTTTCTTGTTGGTGTTTGATCGTCAGCAAAAAATCTCGAATTTCACGTAAATTTAGATCGAATTTAAATGAAATTCAGGATTTCTAAAACACGGACAGGCATATCCTAGTATGACTGTTTTGTTATCTCATTGCTTTTTCATTGACCAGCTCAAATACCAACGCTAGTCAGACGGACGAGGTCGGGGTGTCTGGACTTGAAGTTCGCCGGTTCGATTCCTCCAAATACCGGTCGATTTTGTCAGTTTCTCACTTTCCGTTGACTGCAGTCCCCTTCTGGAAAATGATATATATATGTATATCGTTATTTCATCAATAAAAGGAATTAAAAGATAGATGAGTATGAAAGAAAGCTTATTATAGGTAATATCAATAATGCGTCCACTTCTTGGTTCTCACTCGGAATAACCGAATCCGTGACGATTTGGCGGACCTATGAAAATAGCACAAAGTCCTTTGGTGATTTTCTCTTCAAATTGATGTGGTTACAAGTGTTCAAACAGTTGTGACTAAAGTTACGTTTGTCTAAATAGGTTTACTTTTGCATGATACATATGGAAACATTGTGAACAGGTAACGGAATATGACTCGATGTTAGATGTGTTGTTCACTATCTACCGCGTTATTGCGGATTCTTAAAGAGCGTGGAGAATCAAAAATCCGAGGGAACAGAACATTCTTATCGATATAGTATATATATATATATACATATATATATATAGCCGTTACGATCCACTACAAGAGGAGAGACAGTCAACAAAGATGTTCAAACTTGGATCGAACGGGTCAGGTGACGAGCCGGAAAGTAACAGATTGCTATCTGCCACTGAATTCACCAGTGTGTTTCGGGTTTGAACCCGTGATTGGCGTGTGGGGTTCCAGACACGTGACTTACTGGACCACCAAAAATCCAGTAAGTGGAGATTTTTGGGGAAAAATATATCCAGTTACATCAAAAAGTAGTTGTTAAAACAAGCATCATGTGGGAAAGCTCGCGCAGATCCAATCGATCTATAAAGGATGGTATCGGACTAACTGTTCTCTAATCCCATGTTCTCGACTTCTCTCTTGGTAA
This sequence comes from Fasciolopsis buskii, assembly GCA_008360955.1. Classification (NCBI taxonomy): domain Eukaryota; kingdom Metazoa; phylum Platyhelminthes; class Trematoda; order Plagiorchiida; family Fasciolidae; genus Fasciolopsis; species Fasciolopsis buskii. Next base: position 39,880 of record LUCM01003815.1, read on the forward strand.
TCATGGTGTAACATAACAATGATCAAAGGATAGGGAAAATTTTATTCCCATCAAACAAAAGCTTGACACAAGTTATTAAAAAAAGACACAAGAAAAATGACTGAAAATGTGTGGTCATCGTGCTCTTCCCACGAACACGTCCACGTTGGGGAAACGCTTCCGCGGTTCTGAATCACTAGTGGATCAATGGTCGTAATAGGCTGTTTTCTAGTTCTACCGCAAAGACTTCGACAAATAGAGGCCCTGGAGGTGATTCCATTGCCATCCCTATCCTTCTGAGCATAAACCTCCCCATTAAATTTGAATTGGGCAATTTTTTGCACATGAAAAGGAATTGTCTCAGTTCATCCACTGGAAAACCTACGTCGATATTGTTCTCAAGAATGGATTCGCATAGGCAATCATTTGTTTCACTGATCGGTACATTTGTGAACAGTGAGGTAACATCAACTGAGAACATTCGTTTTCTCGAAAAATCCAACTTTCTGATGATTTCCACGAAATCGAAGGTGTCCTTACATTGGAGGAAGCAACCGGATCAAAGCTCTTTCTCATTGGAGCTCGTCAATGGTACACAACGAGTATCGTTCCGAGGGTTGTCACCTAGACGGCGTGGGCGTTACCAGTATGTCAGAGGCTGACAGGAATTACCCAGCTATTTCTTCAGATTCCGTCTTCAGACGCACATCACTTTATTTCTATCTTTTTACTTCCTATTTTAATGAAATGAAAGTATGTATCATTTTTTAGGAAGGAAGCTTCGGCTAATGCTCATTTGCCAACTGGGAAATTTGACCGGCGGTGGACGGATTCGAATTGGCGACTTTTACATTCAGACGCCACGACCTTATCCGTTTGGCCGCCGCCGGACAAGTGGTCTTCACAAGGTTCAAAATCTTGGGTCCGATGATGGATATGCACCATTGATGAGTCCGAATGCGCAGGAAATTCTAGTTTCTTCACATTTATCGTCAATCGGATGACCTGTTTTGTGTGAAGAAAAGCCGTCAGTCAAGCATACCGGCGTTGGCCAAGCGGATAAGGTTGTGGCGTTTGAGTGTGAAGGTCGCAGGTTCGAATCCTCCCACTGCCGGTCAACTTCCCCGCCTGGCAGCCATCTGCTGGCCGCGGTCTCCTTCCTGAAAAGTGCTATATTGTTATTTCATTAATGAGGGAAGTAAAAGATAGAAGATGCCAAATTAAGTTAGTTACGCCATAAGCAAATAATTGAGAAATGTATGCACGAAATGTTTCATTACGTGATATCACTGCTCAACTCACCAGTAAGAATCCATTAAAGCACTAAAGAGCCGTTTTATCTGATTTTCTAGGAAACATCACCACTGCATACCCACCAAGCCCGAAATGGGACACGAACTCGAGACGAATGCCTTTGAGTCGAACGCCTTAGCGATTAGTCGGGGTCGACTGCTGTGCGTCAGCGGCCTGTGACCGTTGAAATCATTGACGAATAGGTGCAACATCATCATGTGATGAAGTTCAACAAATCGTTCGGAGTGTGCCCGATATCGCAATGGCTACGATGTTCGACTCCGAATTGTTCGTCCCGGGTTCGCGTCTCAGTTTGGGGTGCTCGGTGGATATGCACTGATGATGATTCCTAACAAGGACCAAACAGCTTTGTGGTGTTTCCAAGGTTTATTTTGAGGGTGAGTTGAGTGATGTTAACACATGGGGATTAATTTCGTGGGAAAAATTCACTCTCCAACTACTAACGCATAAAATGTATGTATATGAAATTTGTCGACACGGGACAACTACTACCTTCTTGTCGGCCTACCGCAAATGACATAATTACAGGAACTCCTTGAATAGTCGAGTGTGAAACGATAAATGTATCCATCTCATTTTCTACACACATGTTGACAACGTCTACAGGCACAACAAAGACTTTGAATTTGTTTACACGACTTGTAACATTTATCGGTAACAATTATTTGGGTCAAACACAATGCGATCGTTTTGGCTCGGTTCGATTAAACACTTCTACCGGTTGAATAATGCATGCTATGAAATGAGAACGGATTGACAAAATGAGAATGGTGCGGTCGTGTCCATGTTTAATGGTTACGCCCCGATATTTCTAATGTTATGTGCGCATGACGCATACGTACACACATGCACACAAACACACACACACACACACACGGGTCCTCTTAGAAAGTCATTTGGAGAAGATTATACACGATTGGGGGCTGTTATTTTGCTTTCGTGAACCCCAAAGTAAGAGTTATTCGTGCCTGTGTCACGTGACCATGGGTGATCACATTGTAAGTTTTCTTGTCTACTGATAGAACAAAAAATTAAAAATCTTTTCGAAAAAAATTATTCCGCACGGAGGTTGATATCCCGAGATGAATTCTAAGCCGATTTCGTGAGTAACTTATCATAGGTGCTCAAATCATTCACTAGGCGAGTTTCGTTGTTTGGTGATGCGTGCAAATATTTCCTCATTTCTTACTACTATTTTAACTGAAATACTACATTTCTGTATGCAAAACTCTTTATGGTACAATACAGTGCAATATAGTACAGTAGTGTACAATATACCGTATACGAGATTGCGGTCGATCTTATCACATGTGCTCCGATTTTACCTTCACACTTCTTTTTATGAGATTTTAGCGAGCTGATGTCGGGATCACGTGAGCATCATCTTTATCACCATCGTTCAACGTTAAACAATGAACTTTGCTAATATAAAGAATGAATATACAATGCGGACAAAGAAAGGACCGATCGGGACGAAAAGCGATACGATTAACTTCGTATCCAACACATATGATACAGTCGAATTATGGAAACACACATTTTCCAATCACAGAAAATGACAACACGATCGCCACTGTTCACGGTTTAGTGTCCCTAGCCAGCTAGTCGACGAGTCTTTCGGAACCAACATTACCAAGACGAGAGACATCTACTCTACTTAAGTCCGCTATACATTTTCTCATTCCATGTTTCCAAGCCATCTGTTGGACTCCACGTGGCTTCTTCCACTCCATGGGATGAATGTAAAATAGGACACGACGCGGTAGACGAATGTTTGCCATACGCAACACGTGACCCAATGCCAACCAGCGTAGTCTACCAAGGTTCATACGCTTAGATAAGGTGACCTCATAACCTCAGATCAACTGTCGCCTTATGTCCAATGAATCAGTTCCTGGCGAACGGAAGCAATACCGGTCAAACATGCCATTTGAGTACTTGGATGCCACATTTGGTAAAAATACGGCAAGAGGGCACCGAATTTAAGTGTGCAAACTTAGATAACCTGAGCAATTCCAAATGGCTAGTGATTTACTTTTTTCATTAGACAATTTATCTGCACAAATTGGTGATTATTGGAGATTGTATTCTTCTCACAGACTCGCCTCACAGGTTGGCAAATATTGTCAATGATTGGAGATTGGTTTAAAAATGAAATTCTGACAACTCGGTCGCGATTCGGACGGACGCATTGACCTCACTAACGTGTGAATGTTAATTTTGTCCTATTGTCCGTGTGTGCCCTACGAGGTGAGTTGAACTAATCTGAACAAGCAATCCGTGATTTGTAAATTAAACTGAGAATTATATTTCCGTTTTGTGAACTTTCGACAAAGCCCCTTTGAGGTTAACAAATGCACTCATCATTCATGCACGTTCCTAATGTGCATACGTTTGAGTTTACTTTGTTACAGACAGTTAAGCATGTACCTCTGTGCAAAATTAATGACTATCTACAAATATGTTCTGGTCTCACCGATATCAGTCGATTTTCATACCTCCAGTCGTCTAACATCCGGTCGCGTCGCTATTTGTCGTGGGAACGGTATAATTCTATCACACAATTCCACGTCAATGTCGTTCAGACACTGTCACAAACCGACTGGAAAACAACATTAGGTCAGACCGGAAGAGTCTTAGTAGTCTCCAGCATGCCTTGGCAAAATTCGTATTTTCTCTTCAGCAGTTATGCGAAAAATGCCGTGAGGGCGTTGTACCCAAGTTACGGAAACAAGACACCACACGAACGATGCGATTGGGGTTACGATTTTGTCGAATGACGTGACATACGTGAATATACCGGTCGGCTTTGAAATGTTCACGTGAGACGGTACATAAAAGTTCCACAATCGCTAGCAATTATGATCAAAGTCGCTGTAGCCTAGATGAAACGGGACCAAAGTTTGGTGTCTCTAACTGTTCGCAAATTATTCCAGCAATAATATTTTATTCCGCTCAACATAACCAAGCATGGATCGTAAACAGAAGTAGGTTAACTTCCAATTGTCCAATCCTCATTTTTTTTTCTGTCTCAAATATTCCTCTCGTGAACAGTTCATCAGTTTTTTTTCTTCATTAGATAACCGGCGTACTTTTTGGTTCACTTCTAAATCCAGTTACCTGTCTGCAAACCACTGACACGGTTCCGTGGACATGCACATAACATCCACCTCGACCTGTGAGTGTTCGCGTGTTTGGAATTATCTTCGACAGTTGTAGACTGTGAACCCGCATGTTCCCGTTTCGAATCTCGTCGTCCTCACCGATTTTATCCCGTGGCAACCTAAAATTTTCTGCCAAATTCAATCCGGTATAATGCACAGGTGCTCGCTACCAGGACAAAATTGGATAAGCTAGTAGTGTTAGCAGTATAAGTAGTAGTGAGAATGCGAGTAAAATAATTTTTTCTATCATACACAGATTATACAAAATCGAAACCTAAACTTGACCGGATTTGATGACATTTGAATTATTAATATTGATAGTCCTAGCACAAATACGACAGGTCAGCTTCATATTCCTGGTCAAATTATCGATTCCGGCAGTTCACATTCCATTCATTCATGTATCCCCTCCCGAACAGTCTGAAGCTTTGAAATTATTCCACCTCGCAAATTATTGCATGTAGCAAATTTCTGATCGGTTTTATGTAGATAACGGATGAGTGAATGAAAAGAAAATAACTGATAGGTTTCCAAAAATTGACAAATAAAGGTAGAATCAGAATGTGAAAACATTCCCGTGTGTGCGTCTCGTAATTCGTGCATCGATTCACAAGACCTAGATTCGGTCGAAATAACAAACACGTTGCAATCTATCACTGAGGAGGATACTTGAACAAACGTGACCCCAGTAATTCGGATCAGCTCGAAGAAGCTGGGGGCAGTGTACTGGTAACAGGCACATCTCCAATCCGAAGGAGCTCATCGTTCAAACGATTGATTGCAATCACGGCTATGTACCATTGATGAGGTTCGAGAAGAATGAAACTCGAGTCTGGTGCTTTGCGCGCGTACGGCTGATGGCAAGACCTGTGGTTTTTGCGTTCAGAGTTTGATTCCGAAGAGCACCCAGTCAGATCAAAAGATCAGGAGAAAGCTTCGCCATGAAATGTACCTATTAGGAAATAATTAACTGATATAAGATCGCTCAACTCAACATTACGAAACCTTAGAAACACCACAAAACTGTTTCGTCCTTGTCAGGAATCATCACCAGTGCATATCCACCGAGCACCCCAACTGGAACGCGAACTCAAGACGAACGATTCTGAGTCGAACACCTTAGCCATTACGACACCGGGTAGGATCCTTACGGTTTGTTGGACTTCATCACATGAAGTCCAACAAAC
>LUCM01003816.1:0-26294 GCA_008360955.1 Fasciolopsis buskii
CACTAAAGACCGGGTCTCGCTTCCGAGAGCCCTGGTCTTCCCCGTTTCCCTGCCACTGCCTGTGGGCCCCCCCCTCGCTCGTTTCCCTGCGCTCGCGCCCGTCCCTTTCGCCCCGTTCCCCGCCCGGCTCCCGCCCGTTCCTGGCTGTTCTCCGGGTTATCCTTCGTCTGCCCCGGCTCCGCCTTGGCCTCCCTGCTGCTTCCGGACTGGGGTTCGCCTTCTCGTCCTGCCCGCGTCTTTCCGCCGCTCTCCTCCGTGCCCTCACTGGGCTCCGTTTCCCCTCTTCTTTCCCTTTCTCTCAGCCACCGTCCCCGCTCGTGCCTTCTTTGGGCGCTCCCTTGCCGTGGTTGTCCCTTACTCTCCGTGGCTTCGTGGACCTCCCCCTTGCGCTTTTCCCCCTGTGGGTCGCCGCCCCTCTCCCTGTCCCTTTTTCCTGCCTCCGTCCATGCATCCTTCCTCCGTGGTTGCCCCCCGCCTCAGGTCTGTGTCCTTCTCGCTCTCCTCTACTCTTGGTCCTCTTTCTGGGCCTTCGCGGGGACCTCGGTCGTTCTTGTCGCCCCCCCCCTTCCCCTCGCCCTCGCACGCCTCCCGTAACCTCTACCCTACCCTTTCACCCCTTTTCCGGCCTCGCCCCCCCATAGTTGCCGGTCTGTTGTTGCACTCCCCTCGTCCCTCCCCCTCCGTTGGCCCCCACGCGCCAGCCTGGCTTCCTCTTTTGCTTTTCAGGACCCGCCCGTAGCGTCGGTGCCTGTTTACCGTTCTAGACTTCGCTGCCCTCGTGACGCTGCTGGCGCTCCCGCGGCCCGGTGTAACGACTCATGTGATTGTCCTCATCGTGGATACCTGCACTCGCATCTTTGTGACTGGGCAAACGCAATGGCTGCTACTGTCTCCGGACCAGCGCCTCACCTCCTATTCTCCACCGGTACCTGCTGACTGCGCACCCAAGTTGACAACACAAATATTGACAGCATTAAAACCCTTGCTTGGCCTAGTGGTAATTTAAGGAAGTGACAAACACAACTTACTCTCATCTGACGCACTTCTCAGTAACAGCTATGCCATGCCGCTTGTACAATAAAATCACTATATCTTTGAGGCAGTCCATGTCCAAAGCTTCATAAAATTTACTCCAGATAGTTTAAAATAACCTTGACAGTTTCCGTCCGCCTTCAGCATTTTTAAGGTCATTTGTTGTTGTCAAATACCTGTCCTATCCACTTTGCAAGACTTTCCGCCTGGTTTCCACTACTTTCATCCAACTATCTTATTATCATTGCTTCTGTTCTCCCCGGCTCAACGTTTCCGTACATTAAGTGTTGCCATTGACGTTTGGGGACCCCGGCCATATTTCAACATCCGCCGTTGAGCCCCTGCCGTGTTTTTGCGCCGCGATATGCACATTTAGTACACTAAAATACGAAATGATTCGTAGTCCTCTGCTCGCAAACAGCCCCAGTAAACTCTGTTAGGCCTCGCTGGGATACTCGTACTTCCCCCATTGCTCTGCAGCAACTTATTCCACTTTCCAGTGTGCTTCTGCAATAAATCAAGGTTGCCCCTATCGCTTTATCCCTTTCGATTTCTATTGTTTGCATTTCCTATAGGCATCGTCCTTGTAAAAATTATTGTTACAATTGCACATGCTCTCCGTAAATCGAGCACCCGAGAAATATACATTTTTATTATTATTATAAAATAAAACGAACAGCACACAACTAAACAGAGCAAACTTCTTCGACCTAATATCAACCTTCTGAGAATGAAGGTCAGACCAACAGAGACCAGATGGAAGACAAACTTATAGATTCCATGTCAACGTCTTCGAAGAAGTCCGAGGGCAAATCCAATGAAGAACCAATGGACGGAGAGGAACCCAAGTGTTTGCTCCCTTGCAGTGGCGATGGCCAATATAGTAGCAGTGGAACCTGTGCGATGTAATTGCCACGTCATTAGCAGCCTATGCTTCCTTTCTGGGTCATTCGTTCATCAATAGCTTGCTTCTTTGTTAATTCGTGTGCCTGTGTGCTTTCCGGCAGATTCCCATTAAATAACAACCTCTGTGGCCCTCTGCTACTAGTCTTGAAATAATTTCTCCTATATTCTTTGGAGTTTTGCTTGATGTGTCGTAGGACTGCGGTAGTAAATGCTTCGCTGATCAAATTTTGTTTCAAACAGCCTGGGTTTTCATAGAACAACAGCAATAAATGTAAATGGGCAATGTGAGGGAATGATGTGTCCTTGAACTTGTTTGCGATCTAATGGATTGCCGTTTCCATTGCCTTTGAAATTAAAGTTTTAGAGGTTGTTTTTTTTAAGACAATTGTTAATCTTTGGAGCGAAGAACTTACGTAGCATATGGGTCTGTCGCTATGTTCTGCTTTAGGTGAGATTTTTATCAGTGATATGAAATTAGGTTAGGCTAATAACCCAAATAAACTGGCAAGGACATGAGAGCTGGAGGACTCGTGGTCAAAAGGATAGGCTGACTGAAGCCGCCGACAGAATAAAATGGTTTATTTCAGGTGCATTTCAATCATTTGTTAGTGAGGTTCATGAAGACGGTGGCTAGCTTTAGCCTGACAAGTTTGGGACTGGAGATAAGTCACGCGCATTCAGTAAAGCTATAACTGGGGTCCCGGTAGACGCCAGTGTTTGGTTGCATACCACAGTTTCTTTTTAGTGAATTCGGAGGACAAACGTTTGGCAGTTGGTAGCCTGAGTGATGAATGTGAGGTTTAAATCAAGATTTAATTAATGAGGCATAATGATTGGAAGAAGGCTGGGAAAAGGTTTCATATTAGTGCTCGGAAATAGACAAATGGTTCGGCCGTTATGTGAATGTCCCAAACCAGTACCGGTTTTTGGAAGCTTGATGTCGTCTTTACCTATGAGGGCCAGGAATGATGTGTGCAGAGACTACTTAGGAAATTTTGAAAGGGTATCTGCTTAAATTGGTGAGATCGGATTTTGACCGAGTTTGAAATATTGGCTCCAGTGTGGCAGAGGATGTGTTTGCATATGGAGTGGGATTCGGACCGGATGGTAAAATATAATGGGCTTCTCTGGTGAACCATTGACCGGGTGGGTTCCATTTTTGACTGGGGGCCAAACGTTTCGCGCAGTGAGATTGAGGCCAGGGAAAAGGATGAAGAACATGACCCTTTGAATAGACTTCTGTCGCTGCCATTAGCTTCCCGGGACTGTTGTCTGATGGTAGGATGCCACCGTTTTCCTTGGTGGAAGCAGTGAGAGGTAGCTGTAAATTGTGTCGTTTTGGCCAGTGGTTTTTGTTAGATTGTAGCTAGTGCTTTCAGGAACTAAGGCTGGCATGGTGCGACAGGATTCGCGTTCGCAGTGCCTGTGGCCCGTTTATGTGAATCCAGAATTTTAGGTTTTTTATCTTGGTGACGCCACTGACTTTGTTCGATACCTACGCAAGGCTTCGCTTCGTGGTGGCCTTCTGTCGGAGAGCAGTTCGCTTCTACAACAATCATTGTTCCTTGTAATGATTTTCCAACTACTGATAGGTTCCTTTGCCTTCGGCATAAAGGGTAACTAGAAAGTGGGAAACAATTGGGCGTTGAGATGTCTTGCAGGGCCTGATGAAGATGCACCGATGATGCGGTATCTTGCAAGAACTTTGAATGTGAGACTTCTCTTTCTCTAGGGACAAGCTAGCAGAAACCCTAGGTGCAGTAACACTTCCCTCCGCTTTAATTTGTTTGTAAAACTTGATGCTGCTCAAGTCCAAATAACGACAGGTCTCACCCACTCCCGGAAAGCCAAAATGCTCTGCAGGTTCCTTGACGTGAAACAGGAAACAATCGAGATACGATGCATTCTAATGGCCTTAATTTACCGTAAATATCACCGATTTTTCCATGTTATCAGATGCTCCATTAGCCACATCAAAATTAGCTATTGGGGACGTTGGACGGGAATTAGGTCCAAAAGGCGTCATGCTCTTTAGTCTGGTGACATTTGCGTTTCGAGCGATCCTTCGCTTTGCATCCGTTAAGGGGCTTGTAATCCATATTATATTCATTACTTTGATGGGAAGAAAAAGTCTTTCTTTGCTAGACTGGAGGAAGCATGATGCAACGTAAACGTGTTCGTTATGACTGGGTAGCGTAAAAGCTTTCCTATGTTTATAAATCGATAGATGGAAGATGAGTGAAAAATGTGTGGACAGGGAGCCAGGCACATTTAAAAGCAAAAACAACAAATTCGATTGATTTAGTAAAATATGCTAGGTAAACTTGTGTTTGAAACAATAACACCTAAAGTCTAGCAAGGTCAAAATTTTCAATGGAGCAATATGCCACGGAGGTTCACAGCAGCGGCTTACACTAACGCTGAATATGGGAAATAAACACTAGGTTCATTTTGGGCGAAACTAATGCATTTCTTCTGACAAGCAAACCAAAAATGGCCCTACGAATCTAAATATACTGAATCAACAGCAGCTGATATCACAGTCGGGTGTTGGAGAACTAGCCCATCAATTCTATTGATTATATGTACAAATTCGTAGGACAAATGTGATTTTGTGGACAAACTTTACCTGAGGTGCCCATTCAAAATTTTCGCTTAGTTCCTCTTGGAGGTGTAGTAGGACTCCATCAGTTTTACTTTGATTAAAGTCACGCGTTGTAATAAAGAATGCAAGTGCCTAATCAGTGAACGCTGCACCCCGATTGCAGGGCCAGTCGAAAACATTGCAGATTAACTGAGGCCCTGAATTACGGCAGGATGGAAGACAAGACCGTGACGTTGGAAACTTAGTTGCCCTTCAGGCTAACAATGCCAATCACCTAGGGACGGTGTGGAAAAGTTTGGGAAGATCCATTCGGAGGCCAACGGTATTTTTGAGTGGAAAACGAATACTTGACTACGATTCTTTAAGAACAGTGTAAGCGTAGATGAAAATAATGCTAAACAGACGTTCATTAGTGCTGATATCCTCAAGCAACTCCCTCATTTGGCTGCTACGACTGATAACACTTTGCATTAAGTTCTAGCAGTGATTTCATGGAACCCCTTAATCTTTGTGGGTGGTTTCAGGGCAACTGCTATTTCAAAGTTTTTTGGAGAAGGTATTTACGCGAATACAGGCCAACTTTTCAACCCTAACAGAACCTGACATTTTACGAAAGGCCTATTGAAGCAGACTAAGTAGTGGTAGTCTCCGACGGACAGGGTCATCTCGGTTCTTGCCCTCTTGGTGTCATGGAGCAGGTGCTTACCAGTTCCCATAGGTTTGCAAGAATGTTTAAAGCTAGAAAGGCAATCAGGGCGTCGACTCACGATGCACATTGTGCAAGTTTGTCGGAAGTTGAGGAAAAAGCGAATGTTACGAAAGCTTTCGAAGGCAGGGCGTAATACTATTTCAAAGGCCAAGGAAGCAGCGGCTCCCCATTCGTGTGCACACTGTTTTTATTTGCCGTGCCATGCAAACCAAACACCGAATATGGCAAACATTTGTGACACCAATGGTCGACATAACGCTTGCATGTCGCTGAACGACCAATCAAAATAACTGCAGTTGCCAGTCAAATGAGATTCAGGATCGGATTGAAATTCAACTCTCGCGACTGCTATACCCTAGTATGTGCCCGTGAATGTCATGCCTGCTGTGATACAACGTAATGCCAAGGAAGCATTCGGGCGATCAGAATCTCGGCTGCTTATTGTTTATCAGTTGTCAACCATACAACATATTGTTTCATTTTGTAACTGGGGTAACAAGATGCCACTATAAGCCACAGTTGCACATTGCGCGCTGTTTTTCTAACGCTCGTTTCCGAAATGCGACACCTCCGAGTTATATTCTCGTCTATCTACATTTGGTAGCCTTAACAACGGTGGAACGGGGACAGCAAACTCGACGGAATTGAAAGTGAATCACCGAACAACATCTGATAAACAAGTTATGCAAACAGTTGTTGAAGAACGATACGTTGTCCAATTGGATTAGGTTGGTAGGAATGAACCCACTTCGGATATTTCACCTTTGAGTTGCGTATCTAAGGCAAATACTCCGGAAACAAAATTTTGCATCAAAATTCCTGAAATCAGACACAAATGGTTTTGAAGCCTTTTATGTGCACGTTTTAGCTCCTCTGAATGTTTGTTTGCTCGTACTTACCGCGGTACCTTTGTGCCCACTATTTGGGACCTCCATGATCCACGTAAGTTTTCTGTTGGATTACACCGACCTATGCAATAGCATATTTTATGTTTCCTTGTGCTTCTATATTCATTGAGTTTATAATTCAAAATGGCGTAACTTCCGAATCGACTGAGGTCTGTTTTGCGACTCGAATTTGGAAACGCCTTGCTCAAACGATGGTTACAGTGGGTGTTGGCGGGCAACGAACCCATTGAAGCTGACTTCATTGGCACGCAACTCTTGGTACATCCAAAACCCATCGACCTTTGAAAGATCCACTGGCTGCGAACAATCTTGTTTCGCATTTTTCAAGATTTAAAATCAGGAAGACGTGGCACCGGATTCAGGATATATTCCGTGGACGCTTTCTACTACATTATTTTGCGATTAACAGCCACGATGCTAAAGTTGACAGTTGCGCGAAAACAATATGCACATTTTACCAATGGCATACGTAAAATACAGCGATTTCACCTGGCAAACTTCTCTAAAGTAGGACCTTCGAAGCCCATTTCACCAAGGAGCATAGCACGACAAGGAATACGTTCCCCACAGTTGCCTTGATGCATGACCTCCCAAAGCATTGCGTCTGTACGAAAAGCAAGCACATATATACTTCAAAATAAAAATTACAGCGAAATTCTTCCCTCACAAATTATATTCCATTCAAAACCAACCTATTATTTAGTTCATTTTACATACTTCGTTCCCATTGTAATTAACTCTAACTCCAAAATAACCGCAGAAAAACGGGTAAGGATCACATCCATGTTCGCTTCACAGTAAATTAAATGAGCAAAAAAGAAGACCTTGAAATCCAAGTTACGTTACATTTTAATTGAACTTACCAGGGGCCGTAAAAAAAGCCGAAGAGAGGATTTCGGATCCGATTTTAGCTGCCGTGTCGAAACGCAAAGATTTATGTTCTCCTGTTTAGGAGTTTTTCGAGCTTCAATTCAGGTGATGCTTTCAGGCTTTATCCGCATTTTCCGAAAAGGACCAGGGATATTTATAGCAGATGCAGCGACTGGTCAGACACAGGGCTAAAGTTCCAAAGTGTAAAACACTTGAAAAGAGATTAATCAGCTTTGGCTTGTAGCCATTTGAACGCTTCAGGGCCTTTGGCTTCTAAATGAAAAGTCCGCGATTTCTGAATTTGTTTTTAGACCCTTTCCCACGTAAACCTTGAATCTTGAACCAGATCAACTGGAAGGAAAATTGTAAAGTATCGCCCTCTACTGACAGCTTGCGCCCACGTCTTAGTAACAAAAAAGCAGAACAAGTTTTCGGGTCACATCGCGGAGATTTAGTGTCAAAGCCTAAGGCAGCATTAGATCACGCGTGGGATGAGGTTGAGTCTGTATTCCAGGGGGTTAGTACGTGGCCTTTGCTTTTGGAGACTCGTCAATTATAGCGGCGGAGTAATCGTTCCCTGTGTGACGGGAAAGGCTTTTCTTCGTCTACTAATCCGTGAACACCCCCCTCGTCCAAACTAGAAACCACGTAACAATGACCCTCTGCAGACAGTGGATGAGAAGCTCGGATAGGTCATCCTAAAAGCACAGAGCCAATTCGTCCCCAGCATCGGCGCTCCACGCAATAGGATTAAAACGCTGTTTAGAAACATTAAATGTTTCTTCGAAGAAAGATCGGGCTTGTCCTCAAGGCGTCATTAACCAGGCCCTACACTAGACGCGGAAAATTTTGCATCCATCAGCAATCCTTGTGTGTCCAAGTTAGCGCAGCGTAGAAAAAATGCAGAGCAGGCAGCCCTGAATCGATCCCCGTTTCTTCCAGTACTGGAGACGCCTATATGACACGTAACCCATCCCGCTAGGCTTTGACGTTAAAAGAGGTACCCCCATTGCGTCTTCTTCCACGGCAGCGGAAGCATCTGGGTTGCACTTCTGCGGCCCACCCAGTTCCGACTCAATAGCTTCTCTTCCGTAACTTTGCCCTAAATCCATTTCAAACAGAAACCTGCTGTCGTTCATGCGAGTTCAGCATTCCGAAGCCTTTGAAGTTTCAGACCATATTTTTCCATCGGCCCCGACTTGGAAGAGAAGACGGATTCTACGTCATCTTTCTCTAGCTTCCTGTTCCAGTTATGTGCTGATAGTGGGGTATTCTTCAAACGCCAGAAGAAGGAAGCCATTACACCTACTTTAAAATATGACGGCTAGCAACTCCGTCTTAAATGTCGGCCAAATGGTCTAACGGGCGTCCCGAACAAATCATTTCGGTGCATTTTCAAAGAAACTATGCTTCATCACCTGCGTCCAAATTATATCATGGACTTTATCAGCGCGGTTTCCATCCTGATAGATTATGCAGCTTCAAAATACTGATTATTATGTGCAGCCTGATGAATGTACACGACGACATCCAGATTTGACATGTTGTCTTCGTCGAATTCGCCAGTCTTCGACAGGATTCCCTGGACTCCACTTCTCCATGAGCTTCAAAGCTATAGCATTGTCTGTCCCACGCTAGAAATATATATCTAACTTCTCTTATGGTCGAACAGTTACAGCAGTGACGGTTAACCCTGCGTCACAACTAGCGACAGTCACAGCGGGGATACTGCTGAGGTTCGTCCAATTTTAGTATAAATCAGCGACCTCTCACAAACCCTCCTCGTCAGCGTTGTCACGTGCGCACACGTTTCCACCTTATGGAACCCAAATTCGGAGCATTTGCATTAACCAATCAGCAATTTCAAGCGATCGCCAGATCTCTTGAACCTTCCGCTCACGGACCACAAATACATCAGCATGGCCTAGACAAAGCAGATCAACGTAGATTCACCATCAGGTGACTAGGGACGATGGGTACAAGGTTTAAGGTTTCTGGCTCGATAGCAGCCTGCCTGCCTCCACCAGCTGCTTGCCAGTGGAGCGGCTTTCACCGTTCTCAACGTGAGCCGCTGGTCTTTTAAGCGAAAATTCTCAAGGATGTACAAGATCTTAGAATATGTAAACATTGGGTGTATGCCAGCCTTGTTACAGATTGAGGGGCAGTAGAGGAAATTCGAATGACCCCCAATGAAATGCCTTGACTCGCCCGTCTTTTAAAGTTCAATCCCCAACCCTCTCGGACTGAGAACCAGTTGAACACTTTCCGATGTATCAACTCTAAACATCGAACCATGCACGGAAACATTTTGATCACTCCCCTTCCTCGTCATCAAAATGACGTTCCATAGAGACCCTCAAATCGAAGCGCAGGACAATCATGGGATTTAATTTCTTTGCCCAAAAGCAGTTACTAATATCGAAGAAATCGCAATATCAGTGAGGATACCCATTTCAAAGGAAAAACTGGAAATCCATCTAGATTTATTGGGCTAATCCACTTGCTAAACCTAGACCAAACCGACATAGGACAATTACGGGCCGGTCCCCAAATCAGCGCCTGGTTGCCTGCCTAATTTGGCGCTGTCACTTACGTGACCCTGCCTACATGCCCCGGAATTGATGCCGCCACCTCTCTCCCAGTTTCTCTCTCAGTTCCAGAATTAAGAGCTAGTTTACAGATCCAGGGAATATGACTTGCCAGTATCGAACCGAGGCAATACTTCCATATATTAAGACTTCATTTAGACTACTACGATCGTGCATCAGGGAGTGATTACTGGGTCGATAAACAAAGCAAGAAGAAAATAACTGACAGAAATGGATGCCGATTCTTAACCATGTTGTCTGAAGAACTCTGGACGGTCCTTTGGCCGTTTGGGTCACTTCTATCCCGTGGCAAATGAACTGAACTGGACTGAGAGCCGCGGAATGACCTTCGAGTTTTCGATGAACTCTCTGTAACGCCGCGTGACCCAACTTCATGCGTTACAATTACTGGTTGGCTGGTTCTAATGCAAAATCTTTTTAACCCGCATCCATTTTCTACCGTTGTTGGAATACTGACAGGTAATTTTGCATCGAAAATCGGTAATTATCTCTTAGAAAGGGCAACAGACAGCGGACAAACGTCAGAGGACTGGTCCCTCATATTAGAAATATGTGACACGATCAATGAAACAGACGAGGGGTAAGGATCTGTTCACGTTTGTTATTAGAAAAGTCCGAAGGAAGCAGTGAGAGCCATAAGGAAAAGGATTACTTCTTCTGCTGGAAAAGATCACCTCGCTATTTGGTACACTCTCATTTTGCTGGAGGCCTGTATAAAAAACTGTGGTCGGAGGTTTTTCTCGCAGATTGCGAGCAAGGAGTTCCTGCATGATTTTTTAAAGTTACTTTCGCCTAAAAATGAGCCTTCCCAGGAAATGCAGACGAAAGTTCTGTCAATGATAAAGGTACTCACTTTGGAGCTTCTGTAACGCCCACTAGGCTTGGGTCGACTGTGGATGGGATGTACCCGGAAGAAGGGATCTGGAGAAAGTATATACTAGCCTCAGGCAGCGGGGAATACAGTTTCCTTCAAGCACTGCACCTAACGATGTCTTTCGGTATCGGAAGAACTCGGTATGTCTAGTTCCCGATGACTCAATTTATTTCATTATTCACTATTTGGCTCAAATTTGGGCTGTATTTTGTAAAAACAAACTATCTGTTAACGTTTTCACGAAGTATCTTACTTTCTTTGTTTTGACTGCATTGAAGCAGCTCGAGTGCTATCTCAAACATCACAAGCGTCTCTCTTTGATTATGCCCTCATCCTACTCCAGAGTGACCCTCAGGTATTCTCGACGAGTCATCCCCTTTGGAGCGATCAGTTGGCAGTCATTGAGGAAAAACATACCTTCGTCACTTCGAGTAAAATCGGTTGCCGTGCCTCATTATATGAAATGGAGACAAATAAATGTGTTCTCCCAACGTTCGTGTTTACAATGTTCATCAAATATTTTTAGGGGAAACCGGAGAACAGCTGGTCGCTTAAACAAATCAGTTTTGCGTACGTAAATTTACAAGTTGTTTCGGCATAAAACGAAGCTACGTGGCAATTAAGCAAAAAAATCAACAGTGCCAATGAGCAATCTAGGGTTTTCTTGACGAGGTCATTCAAGGATATGGGGAGCTGCCCTCTGTGCCGCATGGGACCAACAGTTGAATTACTTTAATGTATCTTTGCATTATCTTTTTCAAAGTAAGAATGAGGTCATTGAGAGAATGGCTAACAAATGAATCACCAGTTATTCTTTACTTCGGCAAAAATAATGCCTTTGTGCATTCGTAACCGCCGTTACGAAGGCAAAACCCCCTTCCTAGTGTTAAACATGGACCGAGATGTATAAATCATTATTCGATACTGAACGCAGCGAATTGCTTCCAATTCAGGCTTCTCGCTGGGGTTCAGGCTAGAACCTAGATACAACAAGAATTCTCACCCCTTTTTTAATTATTGAGCTTTTGCTTGCCATCCTCGTCCACCACCTTGCAATCAAAAGGGTAATTTGGTAATAGCAATTCAGTTGCAGATGTCTGTACTAGGAATAAATGACACCAGCTTCCGGTAAAACTGACCCAAATAGTGACTTCGTTGAACAAAGTCACACTCAAGTAGAACTTTAGTGGCGAAATCAGATTTAGGTAGATTCCATTGCTTTGGAATTCATGAATATTGAATTTTGGTGATCTTTTCCTAATATTGTTCTCACGCTGGGATGTTACTGCGCTAGAATGACACGAAATATTTGTGCATCTAAAAATGTAATTGCGGCACCAAAAAGCAATGCAAATACCTATGTCGGACCAAAGTCTAATTATAAATATGGATAGAATTTGGCACAGAGGTCTAAATAAACGTTGCTTGTGATAGGGTAGAAAAGGCGCATAGTGCTTATGCTTACATTTTAGTTAGCAATGGACGTGTATTGGCCTACAAATTGTGGACTGAGGTATCTTTGTTTCAGAGATTAGTTTTTCTCTACCGTGTGCTACGCGCCTGTTGAGACTAAACTAGGTGAAGTCGGACATTAACGCCACCAGGATTTCTCATATGCAAACGTTTTTTCATTTATTACGGCTTTGACTTGGTGAAACTGCCACAATTGATTAGATCATGTTTCTTTATATTTTATTCCATCTTTCGGCTTTTTAGTTTGCTGTTTTTATTTGAATGCACACAATAGTATACCGTAAAGCACGTGTGAAGTCTTCATGTTATTTCTCAAATTCGCAAACGATTTCGTATTTGCTTCCTATTGCCTTTGCCAACATTAACCAGGCTTCCTAAGAATTCTAAGGTAAACGGACTACGATAGCGCTGTTGCCCTAGACGGTTAGGATCGTTTTGGAAAACAATTATAAAAATCGATAAATCGCTTTATGAATTTAATGTTAGGCTTATCTTTAATACGACAACATTTGATGTTTTGCTGTATCCTAATAATCAGTCGAATCATACGGTTTGTGTCAACGCGTTCTAGCTGAGTAGTTATTAAATGTTATGGGACAAAAATTTTGCTCTCATGACGTCAAGTTTATTGGTGGACGCCATAGTGAACAGTTTTTTTCGTGAGCGAATGTGAAAGAGTTAAGCTTAGACTTATGTTTAACTGTTAATCAGTTTCGGTTTTGTTTTAGATCAATCAGTATATTCACGTTATCTGCCGCTTTTCGTACTATACGTAGCGCACGATGAGTAACTCAGCCCAGTGGTCATTGTTTTATCGAAATGCTCCTCAAATGAATGTGTTGGGATGTGGTCTCTCACTTTTTGGAATAACAGTAGCAATAATAAGTCTTTGAGATTTACTTCCTGAATATTTCAGTCCGACGGTAGTTGAGAATTCTGAGCTTTGAGTATTGAAGTCGAATAAAATCCATGGTGATAGGCAGGATATTACAGTACACAATTACGAAATCTCTAGTGTACCGATTCAGGTTAGTATACATTTCATGACTTTGAAGTTATATGGTGTTCTTCAAGATTATTTACCAGTTCCTTAGTGTGGTAATTAGAGTGAGGATGACAAGGAGCTACAAATGTGATGAAAGTTTTGTCAGTTGTGATATGCCTTGAAGATCAACACAGATGCGATGATATTGCATTGATTACGCCATTCCATAACTTGAGCCAAAAGATTAATAAGAAACTAACTTAATAACAGTAAGCCAAATTAGGCGGCAGAAGAATTGATCATTTAGTGCTAATTGCTTGAAAACAGTTTGAACAGTTTTATTCTGGCCAGTAAATGCATGCTTATTCCTGCTTAATTTGGATTGTTTTCACTAGTTTTAATGGGAACCAGGACTGTAGTCCGAGGGATAAAAATCATTGATGATATACGAAATGACAAAAGAATACACCTTCTTTGTGCATTCTAAAACACAGGTTGGATAACTTCGAGGGAAGATTTTGTCTGTTATCCTTTATATGGTCAGAAAGTACGGTTTCTCCATTGAATGGGTACGAGTAAATTCAGGCATGAAAGGATTATTCTAGACATATTCGGCAGTCAAAAGTGTACTTGCGTGCTTACCACTGAACTGCACTGGCTTGCATGCGTGCTTTAGGCAACATGCAACGAAGTTTCATTCCAGGGGATATGAGCTTTTTGTAAATGTAACTACACCTGTCAACTGCCGTTTTCTGATCAATATTCAGCCCTGGCTGCTAAGGTGCTAGTCTTTAGATTGATTTAATCTACCTACCAGATCTTAGTTTAGAAGAGTCCCATAGCAATCATCAAAACTGACCGATATATTTTCGGCTTTGGGGATAACTGGCTTCTCTCATTGACTATTCACTCGCGGCACACAGCTGATCATGTGCAGATGTCGTGCTTATGGAAGAAAATGTTTTTCACGGGGGTCTTTATGAAATACTAGGGTGTGAATACGAATGCTCCCTGAATTTTCAGGTCCAATGAATTTTGCGGCTGTTCCGAATATTATGTTGACATATATTGTTAAACAGGAATTTTCACGAGCGATAGCCTAATTCTATATAAACAAAAATTGCGCTTGTGATAGTTTAGCAGCATACCAGATGTCTTGAACGGAAACCACACTGTATAGTTCTAAAATTCCAAAACATGATGAGCAGTCCATTTGATAGTTTTGCTAAAGTGATACTTTAGAGGACGTATGGCACTTTTTTGCATCGCCAGTGCATCTTTTGGGCCCTTGGTTGACCTATATATTTCTTTGCCATTCTTTAATGACGGTGGCGACGTTTGCGACGTAGCTAACAGCCTCCTGGAATTAGTCTGGGCAAGGGAGCAAATCCTTAAGGACTGCTGTGAGTCGATGGTTTTATCGACTTTCAGAAATCTTGGTAGGTGCTCATGTGAAAGTCACAGAGAAATGAGTTAGTAAGCGTTGCTTCCAAATTGCTCCCTGGTGTTATCCCTCGACAATTATCTAGTGCTGGCGAGAGACTAGATCCGGTTTCCGGCTCAGCTTGGGTTGGATTGACTAAGACTTACCTTGGAGACGTATTTTAAAACATAGTCACATTTTCCACGGACACCTGGTTTTCACATTAGGAAATCTGAAGGCAGGGTTTGTATTTGTTAGTCTTAAGGTTCTTTGACATTGCTTCCTATTGGAGGGTGTGAATTGATGCATAGTCAGACAGGAAACTGTCCGACTAAGAATTTTTGGAAGATATTTTGCCTCAAAGCCAAACCTGCTCTTACTGGGGAAGAACTGCTTGAAGTAAGAGTTTAAATGACTTGGGTAGTTGCATCAAACCTCTTAGTTGCTCATAATGAAGGCTATGACACTCAGCAATTTGGAGCCTCTGTGGCATTGACTTTATATCCAGTTATCGATGACACTTTAAGTATATCCGGAAGCAGGGAGGTTGGTGCTGTTATACTACTCCGAATCATGGCCGTTGAGAACGGAGGATATACGAGCAGGCACTAAATCAGAATAAATTAATGTGGTCAGAAAATGTTTGCGCATGTCTGCAGGACAAATGCCTCGTTTTATGCAGGTACTGGTTGGAAGATGGTTCTAGGCTGCCAGTCGCTGAAATGCTAATAAGTTATGAAAACTGTTCATTAGACTGACTCGTGCAGGTGCAGTCAGACCACCGGGTTGGGTTCCACGTGATAGTTAAAAGCGATGAGTAATACTACCTAGTGCTGCAATTGTTGGCGTTCTCCCATTTACAATCTCTTTTCTTCTTTGCCATTCTTTAACTTCTTATTTAGCAGTCGATAGTTTGCTATTTCCCATTTTTGTCTTCTCGGTTGACCAGTTGATAGCGTGAAGTAGCAACCACAACCAAATCACTTTGGTACAAGGTTGGTGGTTCTGAAAACTGAGGTGATATTTCTAACTCTTATAAAATAAATGCAACTGGTCAGTTTTACTCCTAGTACGTCGCTTTCAACAAAGGACGATTTTAACTTTTTATCTTGTATTTTTAGTTCCTTTTGTAAGGACAGTAAAAGTACTCTGTTTTTAGAAAGAGCGTGGCCAATTATTATTTACCAAATACTGAAGTGGTCAGTAGTAGAAGGACTCGAACTCGCAAAACTGACCCTCTTTTGGCATAATATTGGCCACTCTGTCGTCCGAGACGTGTAGGGTTTAAGAACCCCCCAGCAGGGACAATTATATGGAGTTACAGAAATTTGTTTTAAATAAATAAACACATCGGATTAAAGAAAGTCCTCGGTAGATCTGTCGGATTCGCAATCAGTTGTTATTCTGTAATGGAAATTAGGACAAAGTGAACTGTGTGATTTAGGGATCGCAGAGGAAACACTCAACTCAAAGTAAAAAGTGTTGCACCGGAACGATCCAAATAGAGTATTGATGACTGTCAGTACATTTGTTTATTTCTTTAATGATGTCCGTGATTACGTATTTTGAGTTAATTCAGGAAATTACTTCAGAACCTGAGACTTAATATCCTGGGGTTTCTCAAGCGTACATTTTTGTAAAGACAAAGGCTTATTCGACGGCAGTCTGTAGTCTTGAAAAATGTGTAAATTCTGGTCATCCAACTTTAGGGTTATCGCTATAAAAGCAATATTCAGTAGGATGCTATAGTCACAACTGAAATAATGACCTAGTAAAATCGGTCCAGCACACTCTAATGCAATTTTCCTGCCTTTTATTGATATAGAATTGCAAAATGCGCTTAACCAAAAGCTTGATAGTCTCTGCCAATCATAAGTGATCATACACTTTGGAAGCAACTGCTCAAAATTTGGCGACATAGAAAAAAGAGATCTTTTCAGAAGATCTGCTGGTTCCTTGGTGAATCTTACAGCATGAGTAACATTTTGATTGTCTATGACACTAGAAAAAACCTGAATAAAGTTGACTGCATCATGTGCAGTCGGAACTGGAGAAATGTTGAATTACTGAAAATGATATGGTAAGTTTCTTACGGAAACACACAGTAGGATAGAATTTCAGAGTAACCAATTGCTGTAAGTTTTCATAAGGCCTGTATCCATAGGGAAAAGTCTGAGAAGCTGTTCTCACTAATTAAATATCTTTTTTAACCTGGTCGATTTTGCTGATGTGTTGGATCACCTGGTCACCTCGAACGAGGAGCTGCGTTTGCTAATCTGATGGATTCATTCCAGAAACCAGAAGATCCCTTAACCGACCTTAGAATTTGATACCATCATCGCTCTCTCAAGCTAGAGCTTCTAATTTCGGAACAAAAGTCTATGCTGGCTGACCTTCACAATAAAATTCATAATCGGATTTTGCTTCTACTCTGTCAAAACGTGTATTAGTTTTAAGTTGCCGAGAAGGGAAACTTCCGGTCGATCACATCGAGTGCTAACACAAATAGGAGGGAAAGTTAGAGGTCTTTGCCAATTGTGTGCATCTGCCGCAGTTGTGCGCAAGAAAAATACTTTTTCTTTCCGGTCGCTCTTCAGCTCTGCACATGATTTAGTTGATTTTCCATATGCTGGATGATGAACTTAATCAAATGAATTCCTTTTCGGATTGAGCCCCATTATTGATCCTTTTTCCTAATCAAAGGGCAATATATTTGTGCGGCATGAAAAACAATCATGAACTAAATTCAGAAACAGAAAAACATTAAGATATACAATGTGCTAACATTATTGCATGTAGGTCAATAGGAGACCCTATCAATCAATGTGTGTTGCACTCAGTATGTCTGCGTTCAAGACGCCAAATCTGTTATCCGACTGAACTCCTCATCTATTCCTTCCTGGAAGTTTCACCCTAGTCTTTCTGGAGACTCCGTGACTCCAGCTTCTGGTTTTGCTACCGTTGATGTGCATCTCAGTGAGAGGGTGGGGACTGCACCAATTGACTGGATCCCTGTGGACAGACAACTATATTCAGTGAGAATTAAAAGTTCTTGCAAAGTAAGCAATCGTCTGTCTGATAGCTTACGCTCCAACACATTACAGCCCAAATGCAATCAAGAACACTTTCTATCAAAAGCTGCACGACTTCTTACGCACAACGAGACTGAATGACATCGTGATTTGGGCAGGGGTCTGCATCCTAAAGTAGGCACATCTAAGGGGCACCTTTGTTCTTGATTTTTATCGTTCTGAAAACGAGGAATGATTGTCGGCTTTGTGCCCAGACTATCAGTTGTTTCTCGCTAGTACGAGATTTGGATCTTCCGATCATCGATATGTCACCTGGCGTCCGCTCTCTCTGGGTAACCAGTAGACCCAAATTAACCACATCGCTGTTATCTACAAACGGCAGGGCTGTCTACAAGGCTGCCGGTCGTATCGAAGCATTCTCCCGATCCCGACCACGTGGTAGTGTGCACGTGCACGCTTGGAGGAGCACTTTTAGGAAAAAGTTAACTGGCACTTAGCGTCAGCTCCTCCAGCGTTCGGTGGACTTTTGTAACAGACTTACTATTTGAAGTGGAGATCCTCAGGGAAGTGCGAGTCTTAGAACGGCGTAAAGCGCTGGCCTCCGTTGGGCTTTACTCAGTTCTGTTTCAACGTGGAGAAGTGGAACTGGTCGTAGAACCTTAGTTTTTATTCTTGAACATTTGCTGATCCAACAAAGAGTTCTATTCTTCGGGAGGTCAATTGTTGTCCCCATAATTGAAAATGACTTGCATAATGACTGCGTTAACCATATGGCTTATTAACAATCTTGCAGGTTGCACAACACTCGTGAGAGGCAAACTCGCAAGGAACAGTTTGGGTTTTGCGCTGATCGTGGATGCACCCATCTGATCTTTACCCTTAGACAAATGTTAGAGCGTGGTGTTACTTTCCAAAGGTCATAGGTTTGCACTATAGTAATGTGTTGATGAATGGGGTACCTGAGAAGTATATGTCGGTCCTCAAAGTGTTGTGCCGTCATTTCAAATAGAGTCAAGGCTTGTGGCCAACAGTCCTCACCTTTTGTTGTCTCCAATGGAGTGCGGCTAGGCTGCCCTATATCCCCATTGCTATTATGTTTCCATAGAGAAAGTTTTGCAGAACGTTACATTTGGTTTTTAAATGGTAGATTTGAGCTACTCCCAGTGAACAGAGTCCTTGATTTAGAATGTGCCGGTGATACTGTTTTGTTGAGTGAAAGTGCGCAGGAAATTTGACACACGTTGGACCAAATGGTGACTGAAGTATCTAAATACGGTATATGCTTTGCATCTTTAAGCTGCAAGTTACTTCTTCCTGTATCTGCATTCACCCTTTGTGGTGATTGTTTAGAAGTGGTCGATAGCTTTAATTACCTCGGGAGTCTGACCACCTCTTGGGGAGGTGTTGGGGAGGAGATCTCATTACGAATTGCGAAAGCCAAAACAGCTTTCGCGAACCTGCGATACTTGCGGCACCGTCGTGACATCCGGCTTTTACTCATGGGAATGGTGTACAGTGCCATAGTTCGAATTGTTTCGAGACTTAGCCTGTCCTTGTTACGGATGACCGGAAACTTTGTGTTTTAGACCAACAAAGTTTTTGAAGCATTAGTCACGTCTGATGGGAACATCGGGTGTGCAGTGACGAAGTGCGCCGTTCTGTATTGAGTGCAGACAGTCGTTTTTGAACTGAGATTATCACTATACATCGCCTTAGATGACTTGGACACACTACGTCTGACTGCCCATTGTCTATTTTCCCGTATTCGTTTTGCACGTGCTGGGAAGAAGTGAAGTGGATGCCAGGCTATGACTTTTTGTAGAAATGTGAACAAGTTGGCTTGGGTTTTGGCCTCGGTTGGTGCTTTCTCCATCCTGGTGTAGGGCCCCAGCAATGATGATCGTTGTTGGTTAGAGAGGCTAAGCGATATGGCTCAGAACCGGCGTCAGTGGTGCAGATGCTGCGTGCTTTGACGGTAGACCTCATCTGCATTAAACATAACCTGATAACAACCAGAAATCACAAATTTTATGGCTTTTTTCTCTTTTTTATCCGTCTTTTGTAAAATTTCTTTTACATGTTGTATTGTCACTATGCTTGTTTTCAAGCTGGCGTACAATATATATATATATATACATAGCGTTAGAACAAACCGCTGGTGTACCAAAGGACTTATTATTATTTTGGTACATTTATTAATTTTCAGAGCGAAGCTATCAATATGAAGCCGTCCTCTGTGATGGTTCACAATTCCAAAAACCATTTCCAATTCAGGGATACAAGGAAACACCTCAATGCAAGCAGTAAGTGGTAACTAGTTTATTTGGTTTATTCAGTGGACCTGATTTTCAGTGGTTGCTTACTCTGTCCAAATAGTAACACACATCACATTGTAAATAAAGCCAAGCTGCATAGACGCTCGATTTTAGTGATTCATAGGCGTGGCACAATATATAAAATTATTGTTGCCAACTGAGATGAGAAAAAAAATGATTGTAAATTAAAGTGGAAGTCAAGAATGGAAAAGTGTATCTAAATCTGAACCGAAATAACGGGTAAGCTTGTTCAATTGTTCTCTTAGATAGATGTGTAGTGGGTCTGGGGAACATTGATGCTGGAGCTAATTGCTTACGGATCCACAATGACGAAATGTATTATAAGACCTTCTCAGATTCCGCAAATTAGAGAACTAGACGCATGAGGAACATTGAGCATCTACTTGAAACTTTATAGATCGGGGAGAACGATTTTGCTGTATTCAATGAGTAGTTTGATTTGAAAAGGTGTGAAAAAGCAGCGTTGATAATTGCATTGACTGCCCTAGTCTTCAATCAAGCAAGTTCACTCTGACGGATCACTTCAAACAAGTCCCTAGTGGTGTCGCTCATGTGCACAGTTCTACAGGAACAGATGGACGGGTAACCACAGAAAGAGGCACTTCATCCTCTACTCATAAGGAGAAAGCGGGTTTAAATGTATAGCAACCTTGGGGCCCTATTAATTATGCCTAGTGAATGGCGGTATATTATGTTTGCTATAATGTCTGTTTTGAAGGTAGAATTGACGTAGATAGATTTCTTATTAGCACTTATCTTCTGATTCCTTTTAACCACCTTTCATGATCTTGTTAATAGTGCGTTCAAGCCAAACGTTTGCTTAGAAAACGTTTGTAGTAATTGTAATGCATTTTCTGAAGTTTTCTTCGGGCAAACCCTGTGTATCATGTTAACAACGGACTGAATTTCGTTTCCTTTCATCTTCGTTCGGGCGAACCTGTAAAACTGTGTTCTGACCATTCTATATAACCTTGCGCACTGACAGATGAACATAGCTATTGGCCTACCGATTTATAAATAAAGCAAAAAACTGTTTTGTAGTCTGCTCTATTTTTTGATGTAAGGCGAACGTTCCGATAGGGAAGTAAGAGTATATATTGTTGAAGGTACATGGTTACTGCATCTTTAAAACAAAGTCCCACCAGCATGATATTTTTAGAGCAGAAATTGTTTGAAACACGACTCGAATTGATTGTTTTCAATTTTATCCATCTAGTCATCAACGTATAGTGATCCGTTAGGCACACAGTTGCTGCTCTTTCTTTTTGATGGTACTTTTTCTCGCTGAATTTAATTTGGACATTGTGCATACCCACAAAAGTTGCTATGGTTCAACCACCAAAAGACATACGCCAATACTGTTTCGTTAGACATGATCACAGGTATAATTAATCGTTTCATCAGTCGGCTGTTAGTGGGCGATGGAGGGGAATTCAAGGAGAAAAACATATGTGGGTGCTCACAAAAATGGAAGTTGCCTGGTTGGCTGTGTTTTGAAATGGCCAGTGCCACTTATTTCGAGACCACTTGCTACGGCGTGATATGCTGCTTCAGTTGTGCTAAATGGGCTCTAAGGATGGTTGTTTCTTCCGTGCTTTGGGCGATCCGTTTAGCATTGCGAATGCGCCCATGTCTATGATCCTTTGATTCTTCATCGTCAGTAGTATCGTTCATATTGACTTTTCTATTCGAACGATTTTTTATCCCTCTTGTTTTTAGTGTTTGTAAGTTTCAGTTCAGTATTTAGTATTTTTTACAGCTTCGCAACGCAAGTCTCTTTACCAAGGAAATCAGCGCTGCTAGCTTTATCATTCAGTTCCGTTCAGTTCAGTTCAGTTTCCATAGGATAACTTTTGGCCTGCTTCATTCGAGTGCCCAGAATTTTTTTTATGGTATCCACTCCGGTTGGGCATCCAACTCTTCCAGGTCCAATTCAATGGATCTCGCTAAACGAAATAAAAAACAGAGTAACTCATCTCAACCTGACGGCGAGACATATTACGGGTCGCGGGCGTTTGCAGTTCAAATCAAGATGTAGATAAAACAATCAAAAGCCCTTGTTTTCTTACAACAGGGCACACTGTCTCAAATGCTCCCTCGTCAGCAGCCGCTTTTTCTTTGATCTACTGTCCACGTCTCAGTTGTATACCACCATGAAAGTCGAGTTAAACTTCTAAAACTCTCACGTTGATGACGAAGCCCGTTCTTTGGGTTCAGAGAGTAGGCATTCGAATTCGACCTCCATGTCCAACTATCTCGTTTTAGTACAAACAAAAAGCTTTAGGTCTTAAGGAATACAATTAAGCGTTGCATTGTCCAAGTTTAATAAATACGAATTGTGAAAAAATTTTAACGATTCACCAGGAAGCTTTTGAACTAGTCTTCTGTCGAGTCTGCTTCTCACCTGCTGGATACCAAAGCGTAGGAAATGACTGCTTCTCTTTTTATACCAATTTATCAAGTACTTTCGAGGAAATTCAGTTAATCGGTTCGGATAAATATATCTTGATTACTAAATGCCTGACAACACGACAATACCGGATGGTATTAACATGATTCTTCCTCAAGACAGTCCAGTAGTTTTGAGGATATGTTGACTTTGCGATACCCTCATCGGTAAACTGAAGAAGAGGGAGTACTAATGTCGATTTCGTACAGGACTTAATGAAATTAAAGTTTGTGAACCACAGGAGGGTATTTGGCTTTCTTTGATGGCCCAAATTGTCTCACAGAACAAAGTGAGGGTAATTGCCAGTGGAGAACAAGCTCGTTTTTAGTGACCATTTTGTGTTAATCATTTAATATAGCGTAGCTGCCTGATTATATGCCATTGGAAATGAGGTTATTCGTCACTTGGTGTCACCGGACTGGTTTTTTGGTAACTATAGACTTTAGATTTTTAATAAAGTAATCCTTTCACAAAGCGTCGCCCCTGATTAAAAATTCCGCGAGTAACTTTCATCTATAATGCAGAAGAAGTCCATCAGTGCTTAAAGTGGTAAGCTGTTAGCTGAGGTTGCTAGGATAGTGAATATACACTTATGCGGGATCAAAATTTAGCAGTTCGTTTTGTGTCAATATGAAGATTATATCCGACAACATTATTTAGGCAACCTCTAATATTTGTTTGTGCTCAAGTAGCTCTTCGTCCTCCAGGTCCAGTTGAACAAAGCGGGACAAAGAAATATGTTGTACCATCATTTACCTGGCAACACGTAAATGAATACATACTTCTGCATGGTGCAGAGCGCGTTGATTTCATTTTAGGTGAAACTAATGGAGTTGGGATGAAGTTCAGTGGGGAGAAAGAATAACAGACTAGTCATTTATGTTTATTAGTTGATGTACAGTATCAGCTGGATGAGAGCACGTGTAATAAACAATGTCAGCCCTAGTAATTTGATTGTCATAAATTTACTGCATTAGATTGTTAAATTACAAGTATTTTCGTTAATCTTGATTTTTATTGTCTCAATTTTTCCATCCAATCTGTCATCTGACTTTAGGTCCTCAAATGGTTCCCGTGCAACCAAGATCAGCAGTCGATCTCCGGATGGATTCCAGCCAACCCAACTCAGCTCAATTTTGTCACACGTGTCACACTTACCACCCTCGAACGATCCATTCTTCTTCAGCACAGCCTCCTTCAGGTGTTTGCCATTTCCACTCCGGTTCGGCTGTCGTACAGAACCAACCAGTTTATTCCCATGCACAAACGTTGCAGCGAAGTCGTCCAATCGTGGGATCGTTAAGAACACAAACGTCTACAAGCTTAGAGCCAAAGTTTTTTTCCGGCAGCAGACCAGGTGATTACAGATGGTATATCACTGTTGCATGTAACTTTTTGAAAATTTTATTATACTCGTGGTAGGTGTCGATCGTCCGAGCATTAATTTCGCGAGATGTGACGCACAGCTATATTGGCGTAAGTATTTTGTATACAGAAGTAAAAATTCAATCAAAATCTGTGGATCTGATTTTATAATGGCTATGTTGATGCCTATGACCACAGTACTATTTGGTTCTCTCTCACTCAAATTAGTCGAAGTTTTGTCAAGGGTTTGGAGAATCTACTCACACGGTTGGAGAAGTAGATGTAACTAGAATACATAATTAATCACGTGATAACTCATCCAATATTGGCTCGCAATGGAATACTTTATTGCGACAACGCATCAGGTATTATTCCACTTGCTTTCATCCGATGGAAGAAGAGCACGTTCCTTCTGTTAAGGTTCTACGACACCTGAAGAAATTGTTCACTGTAAACCCAGTTTATAATCAACAGACCGGCCATATCTAACCGATAGTTTTCTTGGTAATAACATTTGAATAATCAGCAAGCAACAGTGTTGAATTTTTTGTACTTTTCTATACAAACCACTAGTCGGGGACTTGTTATTACTCATTGCATTATAATTATGGTGAATATAGAAGCGTGCGTTTTCCTTTGTTTAAATGTCAGCAGAATGCAACAAAATAAGGCATTAAACAAATAATCATTCCTACTTTCCAACTGTCACTGGTCTTTTGGGATCCCAATGCACGTAGATGTTGCACATCCCCGTCAAACATCAACCTATGAACGTCCGCATACCATCACTCATCATACTCGTATTCCAATAGAGCGAATGGAATTTGATTTGGATGGAACTGTTCGTCATCTTACATCTTCGCAACGGATTCGTCTTACACAAGACTTGGCCGTTGTTGAAACCAATGTGAATGTTTTAAATGACATGCTGGCGGAATTGAGACCAGACACCGTATCCCACGATGATTTAAATCTCCTACAGGTGAGTCCGGATAACGTTTGTTTATTGCAGGTTGTCGGTAATACATTTACACTAGGAGCTCATGTACTGCAAAACCGTATATCTCAGGTGTGAGGCGTAGGACAACGCCCAGCAAGAGCTACTGAAACTTCCAGAATACTTCTTCAGAACTAGTCCTTTCGCAGCAATACGAAATACACATATTCCGGTTAGATCTGTTCTTATGTAGCTGGCAGATTGTGCAAATTAGTAGAAGCCAATGTGCATGTGAGACAAAATAGCTTCATGGAGGCGGTCCTGTACCGGTTTTGTTTCACTGGTTTACCCTGGACTTCCGTTATTGCTTCCAAATGATTAGCGGAAGGAAATTAGCTACCTTGGTTGTCTTCTTCCTCAGATAAAATGTTGTGAATTGTTGAAAATTTATCGAAAAGGCAAGAGAAGAAAACGTTCGCTATTAGCCTAAGGAATCAGTCTATTTCTTTTTATGCAAAGCACGATTTACAAGCCTCTGTTTGATGCAGGTAAACATTCTATAAATCAATCTTAGGCAAGAATGTTATGCCGCGTTGTCTACTAATGCGGGCAAAGTTCGCCCGCGGGCAATGCAAGAATCTAAATGGCTAAGGCGGGGAAGAGTAAAACCTCCTTAACCGATGTTCTTTGAGTGAGGTTGGGCGACCTGAAATATTTCAGATAGTCAGCGCAGAGTCTGGTGCTGCGTTCGCTGTGATGAAAGCTATACGTTTGTGTGTACCTGTTTTCATGAAAGTACAAAATGCGGGAAGATCGACGCTGGAAGCCGTAAATGACCGCTGTCGCTAAAACAGTCTCCTGGTGACTACTGCCTTGCATAAGATAGACTCAACTTCCCACGGATTCCTATTCTATTGCACTTTTTGACAAACACTTCACGGATTTCTACTTCATAGACCAGCCATTTTTCTCTGTGATCTTTATCCTCATTTACCTGTTGCTTCACATATTTATGATACGAAAAACGAGATCATTTCCAGTGAATTGCGTCCGACTGAGTGCCGCCAAACGGAAAAACCGACCGGCGGACGAGGCTTCGAAAGCAGCTTTCAGTTTGAAGCGCTTTAAAAATAACCTCTAGTCCACTTTGTGAACAAAGTATTGCTTGGTACCTTTCAAGCATTCGTATTGTATCTCAAGCCATGTGCGACATGTTATTGTGAATGTTCTAATGTTAATAAGACAGTGTTTTTGGTAGATGTAATGCACCAAGCATTTGATTGCAAAACTTGCCTCGAGGAAGACTACCCACGCTAGTCGAAACGTTGGCGCATTACATCTACCAACAATGCTGTTATTAACATTATATCATTCACAATAAAAACTAATACATGGCGCGTCGATTTTTCGATACACTCCTTATGTCATTTGGTTTTGACATATACGATATTGTTCCCCGTTAACTGACAAACACATTCAGTTCAGGTTTGTTCGTCGACAGCCTTCCACTGACACGCGCTGACTTCGGCTGTTTACTCATAGCGCGGACTACACAAAAGTAACGCGATTGGAGATTGGTGAATTTAACAGTACTGAATTAAATATCGAAAATAAATCAAGTGAGAAAAGAAAAAATATACAATCCAACTGTGCTGCTTGGTGTCGCACTTAGGCACATCACTTGACACCTCTGAACGTTAATCAATCTCTGGTAAAAATAGATTTTGCCTCCGCTTGTTTACTCCCTTTATTTTGACGAGAGGATGATTGCATCTATTTTC